>PVLC010001367.1:9307-20311 GCA_004027655.1 Graphiurus murinus
CGGTACTGGGGATTGAACTCAGGGGCATTCTACCTCCGAGCTACACCCCCAGCCCTATTTTTTACTCTTTATTTCAAAACCGGGTCTCACTAAGTTGCGGAGTGCCTCACTAGGTAGCTGAGGCTGGCCGCGAACCCGGATCCTCCGGTCTCAGCCTCCCGAATGCTGGGATTACAAGCGTGCGCCACCACGCCCGGCTCCCAGTAATAGTTTCTAAGTGTGAACTCCTAAGTTGCCAACTACCATATGGTCATGGAAAGTGCCAGGTGCACTGCACCATGATGACTTGTACCCTCGGTCTTCATCAGAGGAATGGTCTGTTTCCAGCTCAGACGTGAATCATCCTTACATTACAGGTGTATACAAAAGGCTGGAAGCAAACCTCCACTGATGTGTGAATTCATTGTCCTTTTTAGCATTAATGAGGCTACATAAAATGTCATTTACATAAGAACGAACACAGTTATTTAAGGCCTACTTGAGAGCAGGAGTGAGCTAAGGGCTTGGACTAATGATAAAACCTTCACTCTGAGGAGTTCTGTTTGATATTCTTTGGATCAGAACTTCTAGAATACTCCCCATCAAAACATTATTTTTTATATTTAGGGTTGGTTTATGGTCATCTTTAGATGTTTAGGTAAAAAAAAAAAAGTTCTAATGTTCTTCAAATTTTTAAAAAGTGAACATGAAAACGTTAACTACAAAAGCAAGTAAAATGATAAACCAGGTAATATCTCCAGGTTCTCGGCACATTTCACCCAATATACATATTTAATACATGCAGACAGATTCCTGAAAATGCTCACCTTGTCCTCCTGCGACCCACTTAATTCCAATCCACCACAATGTAAACATTGTACAGTGATGATACACATGAAGGAAAGAAACTTGGTTGTTTTTCTTCCTCAGGATAAAAAACACTGTATCCAAATACTCAACTCCTTTAGATACAAAATACCACCACAAAGCAGCAGCTATCTGTAAAAAAGGAAAGGATAGCATATTATAAACACCCAATGACACTACTGTATGGATTTCTACTCTGTAAACAAATGCAAAATATGTTACACAAAATGAACAAGTCATAGAATCATTTCTGGCTACATAGGCTTGAAACCTAAGCAGCTGTCCCTGGGGGTGGGGAGGTGTGTGGAAGAATCTGAGGTAGAAAGAGAGAGGGAGGGAGAGGGAAGGAGAGAGGGAGGGAGGGAGAGAGAGAGAGGGGAGAGGGAGAGGGAAGAGAAGAGAATCTGAAGCTGTATTTACTCAGTGTCTAGGAAAATTTTCAGTCTGTTACCTAAGCAGACTTCACACAGCTGAACACAGAGTTATAAATCCATTCCCACTGCTATACTTTTCAATTTGTCAGAGGAACTGAGATGTTTACATTGTAAACACAATTTAGATTACAATGTAGTTTACAATACAACCCAGATAAACATGCACTAAGTTTATGTAGCAACTGGTCTCTGTCAATTGCTCTGTCTGGCTCTCTCTCTCACTTTAACATGTACAAAAGAAAAATATCCAATCATGGCAATGTGTATTAGAGAATAAAATCTTTAAAATAATAAACTGAAATGAACAGACAGAAACAATATATATTTCCTAGGTCATAAATATAATCCTGCTTACAGGAGTAAGTCTTGTCTTTTCCTGGGCTCTAATTAAGACACCAGATGGTGTGGAAAGATTACGTTACAGGCTGAGATTAAGGATCCAGGAAGAGGTGACCTCTGTATACAGGTTTTAAAATATTTTACAAGAATTCTATTATAACAATAACCAAATAAGGCAGCACGTAAGCAAAATCTATTTATAAACTTTTGTTAGAGACCTGACCGATTTGGTCCTATCGGATCAGATGCTTTAGAGTTCAGAGATCTCTTCCTCATTTTATACCTGCATCTAGTGGATGTCATGGGCTTTTGCTTGCTTCTCTTTTTTGTTTTTCAAAAACAAAATTCTGTGTGTGTGTGTGTGTGTGTGTGTGAGAGAGAGAGCAGGCATGCACACATGTGCTAGAGATTGAACTTACAAAGCAAGTGCCCTACTGCTAAGATACACTCCCAGCTCCAAAATTGCAACTTTAAAATGTGGAAAGAGAAAAGC
Source organism: Graphiurus murinus (assembly GCA_004027655.1). NCBI lineage: Eukaryota > Metazoa > Chordata > Mammalia > Rodentia > Gliridae > Graphiurus > Graphiurus murinus. The sequence continues at coordinate 11,420 of PVLC010001367.1, forward strand.
CAAATTAAAAATAAGCTCTTGTATCCAGGCGTGGCGGCACATTCTTGTAATCCCAGCATTTGGGAGGCTGAGACTGGAGGATCCGAGATTAAGGCAGCCAGCCTCAACTACCCAGTGAGGCACTCGGCAACTTAGTGAGACGCTGTTTCAAAATAAAGAATAAAAAATAGGGCTGGGGGTATAGCTCGGAGGTAGAATGCCCCTGAGTTCAATTCCCAGTACTGCAAGGAAAAAAAAAAACTTGTACCTACAGACTGCTATTATATGTTGAATTTGCTAGAACAATGTCGTTGAGAATGATAAAATAGGCTTGAAATAGTTTACTCACAGCAACGCTACATTTATTATTCATGATCATGTTAGCCATTTTGACATAGTAAGCTTAGGAGGAAACAATGTCTTATTTTTTCCTCTCTCTGGACTGCATTAAGTACCTTTGAATAGGCTACATGGAAGTGAAAAGTGATGCTTCTTGGCTACATAACAATGAATAAATAAATGAGTCTGAGTAAAATATTCATTCTACTGCACCCAATATTAGAGGAGAGGAGCTAGAGGAAGGTTTCAAACACAATCTGTAACAAATCCTAGGTTCTTTCTCCTCATGGATCACAGTTCTCACAACAGATCTTTTTGTTGTTTTGTTTTTTGTGGTACTGGGAATTGGACCAAGGGGTATTCTATCTCTGAGCTATACTCCCAGCCATTTTTTTTTTAAACAAGGTCTCACTAAGTTGCAGAGGGTCTTGCTAAGTTGCTGAGGCTGGCTTCAAGCCTGTGGTCCTCCTGTCTCAGCCTCCCAGGTACTAGGATTATAGGTATGTACCACCATGCCTGGCTTTACTCTTTTTCTTTAAGAACTAAATGTTTATACATCAGGAGGACAAGTTCACAATTACAAAAGTGGTAATTTTGAATCTTTTTCCTAAAACTACTAATTTGCTGCCTCACTCAGAAAACCAAAGGATGTCTCCAAATCAGATACTTCTTCCTTCCTCTCTTCCCAAACAAGTAAGAAGTCGGCTCTCCACTGAGGGGATCCTTTGGCAATGAGGTTACCAGAAGAAACTTTTTTCCTAGCCAGCAAACAAAAATCAAGTGTCCCTCTTCATTCTCTCATCTAAATCACAGACTTATTTTTTTCTTAAGCATTTGTCTGTGTGCTGGTCTGCCTCCCTGCCCTCACCAGACTGTCAGTTCCACTAAGGGAGAGGTTGCATCTGCCTTCTCTGTATCCCCAGTGCCTCTCGTGGTATCTGCAGACAGTGGATGCTCAATACATCTCTACTGGATGAATAAAACTACAAGATAACCACAGGGGTGACTTTTCATTAGTCCATAATCCTTTTAGTAGGAAAACAAAGATATGCATATATAATGGTAGGTATATTAAAGCAATTTGAGCCGGGCCTGGTGGTGCAGGCTTGTAATCTCAGTATTCGGGAGGCTGAGACTGGAGGATCCGGGTTCGTGGCCAGCCTCAGCTACCTAGTGAGGCACTCCGCAACTTAGTGAGACTCGGTTTCAAAATAAAGAATAAAAAATAGGACTAGGGTTATAGCTTGGAGGTAGAATGCCCCTGAGTTCAATCCCCAGTACCGCAAAAAAAAAAAAAAAAAAAAAAAAAAAGCCATTTGAGACTTGATGAATACTGACATTCATACTGTCCTAATTCCATGTCAGAAAGCTATTTTTCTATACTATATGTTATACTAACATATACAAAATAAAATGTAATACATATTATGTAGTAAACATAATATACAAATAAATAATAAATAAGTATATGTTACACTTATTTGTTTATTTATTTATTTGATACTGGGGATCAAACCCAGGGGCATTTTACCTCTGAGCTCTATCCCCAGTCCTATTTTATTTTTTATTTTTGAAACAGGATCTCACTATGTTGCTGAGGCTGTCGTTGAACCGCCAATGCTCCTGCCTCAGCCTCCCAAGAACGTGATTATAAGGCATATGCAACCGTGCCCTGCTAACATATACTTTTTATATGTAATTTTTAGTAAGAGTCAAGTGTGCAAGAGGAGCTCATTAAAATTTTACTAAGCTAGCCGGGCGTGGTGGCGCACGCTTGTAATTCCAGCATTTGGGAGGCTGAGACCAGAGGATCGGGGTTCGCGGCCAGCCTCAGCTGCCTAATGAGGCACTCCGCAACTTAGTGAGACTCGGTTTCAAAATAAAGAATAAAAAATAGGGCTAGGGGTGTAGCTCAGAGGTAGAATGCCCCTGAGTTCAATCCCCAGTACTGCAAAAAAAAAAAAAAAAAAAAAAATTTTACTAAGCTAAATGGTAATTTTATTAATGTAGGTGATTGAAAAATAGAATGTATTACTCTTGGTTTATTTTTCTTCAAATTTAATAAAAATTGACTTTATACCTATACATATGATGCTGTGTATAGTTTCCTAAATATCACATAGTTCATAAAACATTTGTTTTTCCTCAGACTTTTTAAGTAAATTAATCTATTTTTATGAATTTGTATGCTTGACCAAAAGCAATGAAAATCTAAAGTAATATTTTTACATGAAAACAGGCTTTCAATTATGTGCTTTTTTTTTTTTTTTTGCGGCACTGGGGATTGAACTCAGGGGCATTCTACCTCCAAGCTATACCCCCAGCCATGTTTTTTATTCTTTATTTTGAAACAGGGTCTCACTAAGTTGCAGAGTGCCTCACTAGGTAGCTGAGGCTGGCCTCGAACCCAGATCCTCCAATCTCAGCCTCCCAAATGCTGGGATTACAAGCGTGCGCCACCACACTAGGCTTCAATTATGTGCTTTTAAAGAAAAGCACAAGTGAGCCACCACACTAGGCTTCAATTATGTGCTTTTAAAGAAAAGCACGAGCCTTATTGATTCAAACAACCTAGTCTAATTTCACTACTAAAGTACCTTTTTTTTTTTTTTTTTTTGCAGATTGAGGCCTATCAAATTAAATTACTTCTACTGATTTTAAGTATTTTTAATGTACTTACCCTGACTTCATTAACATCATTAGAATAATCCACAGTCTGGCAAATATAGCTGTATCCTGCATTATATGATCCCATGAATAACTGGAAAAAAAAGGAGTAATATTTGAAATAAAGTTTTAGTAGATTCAGCATCAAAAATACTAAATTTGAAATGTAACTTTTCAAATTATTTTAAAAGCAATATTTTCTAAGAAAAAATCAAATGTATTAAATATTGCAGTCTAAATTAAAAATCACATGTAACTTTTAAACTCAGACATCAGTTCTATCTATTTTGTAATGCTAAGAGAAATGTTTACAGCCATGATCCGGATCCAAGAGCTGACCTGCCTTAACAGGTTTCTATTCTTAATGTGTCAGTTTGAAGCCTACAGATTAGGTAAAAGTACCCAAATAAAGTAAATAAAAGTTTGTATGAAGCTCAATTCTGTAGGCTAGGTTGTTAATGAAAAAAGATTTTTTTACAGAAGAGTTATTGTTTATTATTCTAGCACCACTAGTCAGTTCTCTGGAATCACAGAGAACTCTGGTTAGGAAACAAATTCCTTACGCTCTTGAAACTTAAAAAATGGCTGTGTCAATCTAGCTTTCAGGATTTCCTTTCAAAATGTCATGGAAATTTTGTTGCTGCCCAACAAAGCACAGTGATTAGCTGCAACTGTTGTATGACAACTCATTTGAGTTCTAACCCAAAATACAGTAATATTACATGAGAAGACTTAACTTGAAGATGGTACTTACACATGCATATTTTGATAAGTTTGCAAACATGAAACTAATGAATAAGAATCAAAGTAAATAACTGCTACTATTTATTGAGCACTTAATAGGTGTCAAACACCATGAAAAAACTGTCTAACCTAACTTTGATAATAAACTCTTGGAAAGTATTTCCCCCATTGTAGTGATAAAGAAATGAAGCTAACAAGGGGATTAAAGAACTTCCAATTTCAGAGTAGTTATTAACAGTAAATTTAGGATCCATTCTCTGATTCAAGTTCCATTTTAAGCAAATGTTCTAATTTTGTTATCTCAAATTTTAAAATATCAAACATTTACTTGTAGAGTAGCTAACAGTTATCTTGAGGTGCAAGATTGCAATAAGATGGTTTTACATATTCTCATTTTTTAAAAAATTTTCATTAACTCTGAAGAATTATTGTAGAGTGACCTTAAAGAACCTACCTCTCTGAAGATAAAAAAGTTAAGCAAAACCATCCCAAAATTATAGACGATGAGCACTAAGCGCATCTGAAACGGCTCCCGGTCCTTCATCCACTTTGGACCCAGCCACACGAACAGGAGATAAAGAGTGCTTATACTTAGGGTAGGCCATGGGGACTGCATCAGAGGCCAGTCTTCCACACGTTTATCTACAGAGGGAATGAATAACATAAAAGTCACAAAAGCATCCATGTTTTATAAAATAAACTTTTTAGAAATTAAAATATTTCAACTTAATTTTCAAATTTGACCAAATAGATGTCCTTAACTTTTGAGTCCCAAAGAAAATATGTGGTATAAGAACCAAAGAAACAAGACTGATTCCTGCAAGGAGCTCTTAAAAATCATTTGATTACTTATGTTACACTTCATGTTTTTTCAGAGAACCTGAAATACAAAGACAAGAGATAAAGTGTACTAAAAATACAGACGATAAGCTTGAGATGAAAAGTTACTGAAAGACTTCACAGACCAAAAATAAGTATTTTAAAGAAACACTTGACTTCTATATTAAACATGTGAAATATATCTGCTCTCTACTTCATCCCTAAAGCAAATGAGATTTAGACTGAAGAGGTGAGAGGCAGTGGAAGTCATTAAGTGGGATATCTAGATACTGAAGATAGTCCAGTTATCTTTGAGGGGCAAAGATAATACTCAACTGCAATTCTGAAACTTATCTAGATGGTAATCACATTCAAGACTTTTGATTTTTTACTTTTCAGTTGAGAGTATGCATCTGTTTTATCTCCCCCCCCCCCGTGAATAACCAGTTCATATGCTTTTCTCTAAAGCTATAAATCACATAACTTACATATGTGTAAATATATACTATGCAACACACTATTTCACTTTACATGAATTATCCACAATATTCAAATACGTAAGCCTGAACCAATTTTATAATAGAATATTGCCACAAGTAAAGTATTTCTAAGATAAGTATGATGATGAAATAAAGGATGAATAAAAATTCATTAATACATTAATACATTAAAAGATATTAAAATTTATATTTGTAAAAGCTAAGAAGTGTTTAGTTTGTGCATCAAATATCTATTAATTCTTGGCAATGCAAGATATTTTATGTTCTATTTTGAGAAAAATAATGTATTTTTAAAAAATAAAGGAAAATGTCTTTTAGCCAATTCCTAGAATCCCTCCTAAATGAATTTAATGTAATTTCTTATTACAATAACACCTTATTTAAACTGTTTTGTTACTAAAACTGTATATGCAAAATGCTTCTGATTAGATAACTGCATACTAAAATACCTTACTTAAAACATATTAACCTGTTTTTATATACTGTAAATACAGAATAAGATAAAATACATAAAATACAACCTTTAATTAAATAATCTCTAAAGTCAGGAAATGACATAATTACTGTGCTTTCAGTAAAATCAGAATTGTTGAAAAGGGGAAGCAGCGACTTGAACAATAGTGACATATGGAAACAAGAAAAACAAACTGATTTTATTTCAGTTTATAAAGGAGTCTACTACTCATGGAGAGTGTGGCTATACACTAAAGTCAAGCAGTCCAGAGTTCAAAAATAAACTAAGATATTTGAAAGACCTTTTAGAAGGGAGGGAAGGACAGAAGGAGTTAGGGAGGAAAAGAGAGAAAATGCGCTGGTGAGCCTCTCAGGAGGAAGTAACTTTTTATGACTGACTTTTGTACTGTATCAGTGATTATTCACTTTTTCAGTATGATTTTATCCTTGTACATTATCTTTCTATTCCAAGCCCACCCCCACCCCCATAAAACACAGAGTGCTTATCTACTTAGGTCCTTGTCGATTTAGACACACTCTGAAAGCTAAAGCCCTGTTCTAGGTCACTAAAGGAAGAGTTGCTGTGCTCTTCCCCACGAATGCTGAGGCAACTGCGGCGTTACATCCCATCAGACTGATGCATAGAGCATAAAGCAGGTAACAAAGCAGAGAAGTCAAAGTCACCTGTAAGGAGATCTGAATTTCTAACATGGATTACTTCTCACCCTTTCCACATACAGGAGTTCCAATGACTTCAAAGAAAGTTCTGAGTAACAAGTAGAAAAAAATTAAGACGAAAAGGTTCAAAACTTTGCCAGAAATTAAGAGTAAAAAAAAAAAAAAAAGCTCCTTCCTTTTCATGCACAGTGTGGTACATTGTATTGTTCTCTCATGCAACAGGAAAATTTAGAGGACTGTCAAAAGAGAGAGGGATAAACACACAAGATTGAAGCTCTTACAGTATGAGATACAAATGGAGGCCAGAGTGACAAGGTAGAGGGAACAGACATGACAGAAGAAACAAAGAAAGCAGGCAGAGCCGGGCATGGTGGCGCACGCTTGTAATCCCAGCATTTGGGAGGCTGAGACTGGAAGATCCGGGTTCACGGCCAGCCTCAGCTAACTAGTGAGGCACTCCGCAACTTAATGAGACTCTGTTTCCAAATAAAGAATAAAAAATAGGGCTGGGGCTGTAGCTCTGAGGTAGAATGCCCCCAGGTTCCATCTCCAATACCACAAAAAAAAAACAAAAAAAAAAGAAAGAAAGCAGGCGAAATGCTCAGAGAGCGGCCTGGCTGAGTTCCAGTGGGCCTTCCCCTGTGTGGAGACGCTGAGGGGCACAGCTCTCATTTCCTTCCTCTATAAACACTGAATGGACCAGGTGAATTAGATTAGTGCTTCTCCAGCTTTACAAAGAACCCTCTGGAAAGAATAGTTAAAATGCAGGCTCTGCTGTAATCAGTCTGGGATGCAGCCCATTTCCAGGAATAATAAAATGTGTACTTGCTGGGAAGCTCCAACTGATGCTATGCCACTATCCGAGGGCCACAGTTTAGGTAGTAAGAAACTAGATAATTCTTTAGGGTTTTTTTGTTGGGGCTTTTTTGTTTAGTTTTGTTTCTATGGTACTACAGATTTGACCCAGAAACATTCTACCTCTGAGCTATGTTCTCAGCCCTATTTTATTCTATTTATTTATTTTTTGAAACAGGGTCTCACTAAGTTTACCAAGTTGCAGAGGCTGGCTTCAAACTTCGATCCTCCAATCCTCTGTTCTCAGTCTCCTGGCTACTTATCACTTTTTACGATAACAAGGGAAAGAATGGGTGGGGAAGAATGGGTTGAAGGTGAGGACACTGGATGAAGGAGACTCCTTGGCCAGGGACCCACCGTGCATGGGCAGAGCCCTGCTTGTGCCTCTGTTCTTGGAGCACTCATCGCACAGCCCGGCACCTTCCTCTAACTCGACACTCCTGAAGGCAGGGGCAGGTCTTGCATTCTTGTAATACAAACCCTATTGAGGTACCTAAACACCAACTGGTGAATCAGTAAAGAACAGACGCTTTTTTCACACTTGTCCTTCATTCTCTATCCCTCTGTCTAATCCAATAGCACATTTATTGAATCTTAAGGTGTCTTCAGTGTCCAGTAACAAGGGTTATTGCAGCTCTTCCCAGACTCTCTCTGTGTCAACACAACTTTAACCTCAAGTCTACAACACCTCATCTCGGGTATTATGAGTACCTGTGTGTGCTCTGTGGGGCCCAATGTCCCTTACATCATTCTTACACCAGGTGAAAAAACTCTCACTTCTTTGCCCAACAATGCAAGCCATACAGCCACATTCAGCACCCATTTAACAAATTCCCATTTTCAGCCTATAAAAGTCCACATGTAGCGCATGTAGTGACACATGCTTCTAATCCCAGTACTTGAGAGGCTGAGACAGGAGGATTACAGGTTCGAAGCCAGTCGAAGCCAGACTCAGCAACTAAGCAAGATCGTGTTTAAAAAAAAAAAAAAAGTCTAGGGGTATAGGCCAGAAGTAGAGAGCCCCTGGGTTCCATTCCCAGTACCAAAAAAAAAAAAAAAAGTCCACCGTACCCTTCTCAAATTAGCCCTTCCAGTTCACAAGGGTCAGGAGCTCTGAAAAATTCCATATTCTACAATTACTATGGAGGTGGGAATAATTGTCAGTACCTAAACCACAGTTGTTACAACGCCCATCCAAATATGTGCGTGAAATTTCTCCATGTCTTTACACGTTATCATGCAAGAGTCGTATGTGTTTTTCTGGATTTATTTCTGTACTTATTTGTGATATCTCCTTTAGTGCTTCTAATGAGATTCCAATACCTTATATTTCTGTTATGTGTTTCATTTTCCACTAAAAAGGATTGAGAGCATATTACAATGGTGCCATATGATGAAAGGAAAACACACCATTACTGACAGGTCTCCTTAAGTCTTCAACCAAAGAAAATCATGGCTACTGAAGCTTGATGTATTTTATGTAACCTTCAAATCCATTAAAATAATAACCAGAATAATAAATTCTCCACTCAAATGTTTAATTAAAACTATTAAGTCCTTTATTCATCTAAGTTACACTGAATCCAAGTATAGATTGTATTAGTGGGACAGAAGATTTATTTTGAGAATATTGTGAATATTCTAATCCTAAAAAGTTATATGGAGGGTTTCATACCATTAACTTATTTTGGGGAACAAATTCTATTAAAGCCCTATACTTTCTGCCACCACTGAAGTCAAATTCTATCATCCAAGAGAACCAAAATCAAGCTGGGTGTGGTGGCGCATGCTTGTAATCCCAGCATTTGGGAGGCTGAGACTGGAGGATCCGGGTTCGAGGCCAGCCTCAGCTACCTAG
>PVLC010001367.1:20411-56150 GCA_004027655.1 Graphiurus murinus
AAAAAAAAATGGCACAAATAAGCAGTTGTGGTGACCCATGCCTGTATGTAATCCTAGTACTTGGGAGGATAAAACAGGAGGATCACAGGTTTGAGGTCAGTCCCAGCAACTTAGTGAGGCTCTCAGCAACTTAGTGAGCCCTGATTTCAAAATGAAAAATAAAATGGGATTGGGAATGTAGCTTAGAGGCAGAATACCCCTGGTTCAATCTCCAGTCTCACCTTTCCCCCCAAAAGGCACAAATATAATTCAACTCATGTCAATTTGTTTTTAAATTTACTTTTTTATATCATACTATTTATTTACATAATTCTTAAGCCTTAATGTATTAAAGATTTTGCTCTTAATTTTAGCCTTCTAATAATTTTAAGACTTTCATGTTGTCAGGCCTTTATCTAAACCAGAACTATAAAACTTCAGATTTAGAAATGACCTCTATTTTATGATGAGATTCTGAGAGGTCAAAAGACTTTCTGAAGAAGGTAAAGCAAGAGCATTGTGTATTCCAACAGCTATTTTAGAACCACTTGGTTACCATGGACATTAATTTTAAATGAGAAAGTTTCCCATCATTTTCTTTTCATATTTCTTTCCAGGTGCAAAAAGATTGTTCCTTCAAGAGCAAGTAAGAGAAACCTACAAGTTTCCTTAAAATGACAAGAAGTACTCATGCTGAGTCCCACACTTTATCAGGTGCTATGTGTGGCTGGCCTGGTCCAGGACCACGAATGCTTTGGAAGCCTTAGCCCCTTGGGGAAATGAGGATGTCTAGTCTGCAAAAGAGGAAGAGTGCTCACCAAATACTAAGAGAACATAAGAAAGATCAGATTTATTCTCTATTTTCAGATGGCACAATTCAAACCAAGGAGAAATTGTTACATGAAAGTAAATGTCACCTAAATTGAGAAAATTTCTAAACACTGGATCTTCCCTTCTGTTTTTGTTTTTTGTTTGTTTGTTGTTTTTTGTGGTATGGGGATTGAACCCAGGGGCAATTCTACCTTCGAGCTACACTCCTCAGCCCCATTTTATTTTCTGTTTTGAAACAAGGTCTTACTAGGACTAAGTTGCTGAGAGTCTCACTACTTACTGAGTCTGTCCTGAAACCTGAGATCGTCCTGTCTCAGCCTCCCAAGTACTGGGATTACAGGTGTGCACCACCAAGCCCGCTGAGTCTTTCCTTCTATGTGTAGAAGAAACTATCTCCTTTGGTAATAGTTCCATATCCTACTTTTAAATTAAATTTAAGTAAATCTAACCGGGGGTGGTGGTGCACACTTGTAATCCCAGTAACTTGGAAGGCTGAGACAGGATGATCAACATTTCAGGCTAGCCTCAGCAACTTAGTGAGACCCTGTTTCAAAATAAATAAAAATAAAAAGTTTGAGGGTGTAGTTCAGAGGTAGAATGCCCTGGATTTAATCCCCAGTTCTAAAAGAAAAAAAAAATTAAGTAAACCTAAAACCAAATATTAAGGTTGAGTAAAAGACTTTGTTGTAATAATTAGAATTATTAAGACAGATTGCCTCTACTTAACCCTTCTCATCCTTAAGGGTTAACTCTTTCTCAGGAAATAGTTTTCACTGGGAATACTTTTGGGCTGAACTATTTACAAACATTAATTTGGCCAGCAATCATACAATTTTATCTATATTAAAAGCCCACATAATCATTACACAATTGTGTTTGTCAAAACTTGCAAATTGTTTACTAAAAGGAGTCCATTTACTATGTGACTATAATATGTTTATAAAAACTGTGGAGACAATGGTCCATCTAAAATGGAGTTTTCCATGAACACTGTCCACCAACACATTTTTTAATTTCTACTCTGATTTGTGTCTTAAGATAACACATAGCATTGAAAAAAGACAAGGCTTCCCCTTCAGGGCTAAGTGGTTTGGGGTAGGTAACTTGGTCCCTGGCATCTCACAGTTCATTTTCTATTAGAGAAAGAGACAAATGTGAAGCCTCAGTTGCTACACAGCAGTATGTGTACAATATCACAGTGTTTTAAGTACAGTGATAGGATGGGAAAAAGGATGAGATAGGCCAAGAGCAGACATTTGTTGAAGTTTTTCTCAAAGAAGAGATATTTGCCAAGCAGACAGGTAGGCAGAAAAGTCTTTTTTCACAGGGCAGAATTAGAGAAATTTATACAAGTTCCCTTCAGTAGAAAGATACTCAAAATAAGAATATTTAAATATCTGAGAGAAGTGAAGGTACAAAAAGCCCAGAAACAAGGAAAAAAAAAAAACACTTATTTTGAAAATGAATTGGGTCCGAAGTGGACGGTATCTACAAGGGAGAGGCCAGGAGGTGACTGTGGAGATTCCTTAGCAGGTCTTACAACCTATAAGGAGGAGGCTGGAATTCATCGTGCAGAGAATGGGGAGATGTGTGCTTGGTTTTGGCTTTTAAAAGATCATGGTGGAGGCAGTGAGGGATAGACGGAAAAGGAAGGGACAGGTCAAGAGGCAGGGAACCAATTGGATCTGTGGTTCTCAATGCCGGTCGGATGCTAGACTGCCCAAATAAGAATAATGTGCTTGTTAAAATACACATTCCCAAGTCAGGCGTGGTGGCGCACGCTTGTAATCGGGAGGCTGAGACCGGAGGATCCAGGTTCGCAGCCAGCCTCAGCTACCTAGTGAGGCACTCCGCAACTTAGTGAGACCCGGTTTCAAAATAAAGAATAAAAAATAGGGCTGGGGGTATAGCTCGGAGGTAGAATGCCCCTGAGTTCAATCCCCAGTACCGCAAAAAAAAAAAAAAAATACAGATTCCCAGGACTCACCCCAGATTGACTGAATCAGCATCTCTGCAGGGGGACCCAGCACTGTGATCTCAATTAGAGATCCCTGGTGATTCTGACAGGCAGTCAGACTTGGAGATCACTATAATGTAAGACGATGGAAGGCTCGCCTTGGGGAGCTGCACTGGTGATGGACAGGGGAGGCAGGATGAAGGTTACCAGGGTAACATCTATAGACTTGGTGAGCATTAGGGATGTGAGAGGTGAAAATAAAAGTTCAGGATTACTCCCAAATTTCTGGCCTAGTTGGTAGTACAGATGGCGGAGTCATGATCCAAGACAGAGTGTAATGGAAGAGCCACAGATCTGGGAGGAAATGACCAGGTGAATGCTACACATCTCCTGTTTAAGGCACTCTGGGTTCACCTAGGAGGAGATGTCAACAGGCTCTGGAGGAGCCTAACAGAGGAACAAAGGAACAGCCAGGGCGACAGGCACACAGAGGAGTCACTGACCACAAACATTACATCAGAGTGTGAGGTCAAGGGAAAATGCACAAAGAGTCAGAGAATGAAATGAAAAAGGGTTGAACCTGGGGATGCTGGAGGAATCGGGAAAGAGGCTGAGATGCAGCAAATCAGCAGAGAGGTCAGAAGAGAGAAAGGATGTCACAGAGACCAAAATGTTCCCAAGGGACCGGCAGGCAATGGAATCTATAGGAGAGAATCAACTGTTCTTTTCTTTTTAAAGAGGAACTAAAGTAAATAATTACTTCATACAGTTGACATGAGAGGATTAAGTGAACTAAATTATGTGAGCGTTCCCAGCACAGCACGGCACCAGCCACTTACTCCCTTTTCTGCACCTCCTTTCTCCCACACAGGTGTGTCTATGTCAGGAATAACAGGAACACTTCCTTCCAAGGCAAGACTCCCAACATCTTCCGGGCCTTCTCTTCCTGATCTACAGAGTTCTCCAGGTTCTGAATATATGGACTCTCAAATTAGGCTACCAGCCTCAGAATCCTTCTCACTTAGCATGTTAATAAACCTCAGGAGTGACTTAGTCTCCCTGGCCTTGAGGATAATAACAGTGTTGTTGTGAGAAATAAGATAATATGTGTCTGGTGTGGTGGTGCACACTCAATTAGGAGGATCGCAGGTTTGAGGAGAGCCTCAGCAACCTAGTGAGACCTGTTTCAAAATAAAAAATATAGGCCAGGGGTGGTGGTGCACACCTGTAATCCCTATATTTGGGAGGCTGAGACAGGAGGATCATAGGTTTGAGGACAGTCTCAGCAAGTAGTAAGACTCTCATCAACCTAGCGAGACCCTGTTTCCAAATAAGAAATAAAATTGGGCTGGGGTATAGCTCGAAGGTAGAATGCCTCTGGTTTCAATCGCCAGTACAAAAAAATAAAAAAGAATATAGGGCTGAGTTGGGAGTGGAGCTCAGATGTAGAATGTCTCTGGGTTCAGTCCAGTACCACAATAAATAAATAAATACTATGTGTACAGTGTGTACACAGAATAAGAGCTCAATACACACTGGCATTGCCATTACCAAGCTTCATCAACCTACAAATTGTCCTCTCTTTTCCAAGAGAAGAGTTAAACTAAATTAAAGAAAAACCGCCATTAGAAATTAAACTTTGAAGAGCCTATACTGAGAAGGCAGAACACTTTATAATTTCTATACTAAAATAACAAATATTTTATAATTTGGTCTTTAGGAAATCAATTAATAAATATTCTCACGTAAACTTTTAATTATGTAGAGAGGCTGCTTTTAAAGCCCATTCTTAAATATACTGTAAAATAGATTTTAATGAAGAATGAAATACTCATTACCCAATAGTTTTTAAGTAATCCAAGTTACCTCTACTTATATATGAACAACTGTAACAATAAAATAAATTATCAATCTGTGTATTAAAGCAACTTCCTTAAAAGCCTCTAACAGACTTATTTTTCTTGAAAGCTTTTTGTAATCCAGGATTTCCACCATTCAAAATGAACTTTCTTTCCTCAGTAATCTACTAAAATTTTACTATCATGACCAAAAAAAAATCAGCAAAATTAAAAAATTTTTAGAACATCCAAATTTCCAGAAGAATGAAAAAGGAAGAACATAGGCTTGCAGTAGGAAATAAGCTTAGGTGATGGCTTGGGAAGTCAGGGAGCACAGGTAGCTTGGTACGGGGCAAAGGACAGACTTGATTTAAGAAGAACTGGATTCTAGCTCGGCCATCATTTCCTAGCCCTATGACTGTGAGTGTGAACTCTCTGGGTCACCATTTTGTCAGGTATAAAATGGGAGTGACATCAGGATTATCAAAATCACTGCCCTTTGGATTCAAATAAAATCAATGGCAATTATTAATCAATATAATGTAGTTCTAGGCGATATACAAAGTCCTCCCTAGGGTAAAATACAATTAAATATCCAATAAAACACATCCCATTGTCTAGCTTTTAAATTAGTAACTGGCACATTTAAAAAGTCTTCTTTTTCCATAATTGTAGACTGCAAAAAAAATTCTGAATACCCCATTCCCTTGCTATTGAAAGTGTGATCCATACATAAGTAGGAAAGTATCACCTGGAAGCATCAAAGAAATGCAAGCCAGGCATGGTGACACATGCTTGTAATCCCAGTACTTGTGAGGCTGAGATAGGAGGATGGCAGGTTCAAAGTCAGCATTAGCAGTTTAGCAAGACTCTCAGCAACCTAGTGAGACCCTGTTTCCAAATAAGAAATAAAATTGGGCTGGGAGTGTAGCTTGGAGGTAGAATGCTTCTGAGTTCAAGCCCCAGTACTTCCTCACCCCCCCAAAAAAATGAAACACAGAATTTCATGCCTTCAGGCTTCGTCCCAAACTTACAAGCCAGAATTGTCATTTTATTAAGAGACCAAGATGATCTGCATACTAAAATGGAAGAAATATTGCTCTAGTCTATTCAAGAATGTGAATCTACTTTGTGTATCATGTAATTAAGACATAAAGTTTGACTTGTTCCTACATTCTACCTGAATAAACCAGCCGCTTCTTTTTTTTTTTTTTTTTTTTTTTTCGGTACTGGGAATTGAACTCAGGGGCATTCTACCTCCCTATTTTTTATTCTTTATTTTGAAACAGGGTCTCACTAAGTTGTGGAGTGCCTCACTAGGTAGCTGAGGCTGGCCACAGCTCAACCAGCCACTTCTTTTGCTTCTATTAGCATTTACTCAGTTTCATCTACCATAAACAAGAAAGAAAAAAGACAAGTCTAATGATTACCAAGTATAAGTAACTTCAGGAGTATAGTCAAAGTACAGTACTTTCTAAAACTCCTCGTGCTTCTTTAGTAACTTTAAACTTGCAAATCAACTCCTTTTATTTTTTACATCTGACTACTAACCACCACTAAAATAGTAAGTGATATTGGTAAAGGTCCCTTGGCCTTTACTGACCACACAAAAACAAAGGTGACCTATCAGTAGTACAACATCACATTGTGCATTAAAAGCACCTCAAAAGATAACTGTAAGCTTTTTCTTAAGAGGAAATGTCTTACTCTATTTATTATAAATGTCATGAGGGTGGAGGCCATAACCCTTATTCCTTGCTTTATCTTTATAACAATAATTGGTATATAAGAGTCCTCCTTCTTTCTGATAAAATAATTTTAATGAAAACTGTACACAAAAAATTGTAAAGAAAAGTCTGAAAAAGATCTTATTTCTGTGATAGAGTAAACTAAATTCCACCTTAAGGCCTCCTCTATAGAGCTTTTAACCTAACATGAGATAGATGCTCAGCACAATCCTCAAGCCAGGTAGGAGTCTGTGTATCAGTAAGGTGAAAATGGCAGAACCAGTGGAGAGGGGTCTTTAAATATCTGGGCAAAATGGGACCAAAAGCAATCTGCAACATACTCTAGAAATAAAGCATGCATTCTGAGTGTGGTGCGTCAAGGACTATCTGAAGGGTTTCCTACTGTACCCTATGTACTACGGGGAGAGGATGGCAGAGCTCCTGGGTGAACATTATGGAATGCAGAGGTGGATAAGGCAGAAGCTGGGCCAAAAAACTGGCAAAAGAGATCAGAGTGGGATGGGCAGACAGGAGGGAGGGGAAGGGAACCTGCACCAGTACAGGTGGCATAAAGTAGGTGTCTGAAGGTACAAAGAAACAGATGGCCTGAGAGGAGTTCAAAGTGTACCCAGAAAAAGAGGCAAAGATGTTTTGTCTAACACAGTTGCACAGCAGTCGCCCAAGAGAGTTAAAGAATAGAGAGAGGAATTAAAAAGCAGAAGGAAAACTTTTTTGGTTGCAAGTTTGCTTGAACAGAAATCATAATAAATGTAAAAGGGGAGGAAATTTATAAAATTTCCAACAGCAGGAAAATAAGAATAGATTCTGAAACTGAAAAGTAGTAAAGGCAGTAATAAAGATGAGGAGAGTGAATCTGTGTGTGATTCAAGGCTGCTTACTCTATTTTAACTTGGGAGGTTAAGTATTAGATAAGATCCAGGGAAAATCAGTTTACTCACCTGGAAAAATGGGGGAAAAACAGCATCTAGCCCAGAGGATTAAATGTGATAATAACTACAAACACTGGACACAATAGGGAAAATATTTATCTAGAGAGAGACTTAAAAAGAATGATGCTGCATACCCTGCAAGTCAAGATCAGAATGCAGGCAAGCAGTTACCTTCTTCCCTGTTTCCCCATTTGTAGTGCTTCTTGAAAAAGTAGTCACAAAACTTCCTCCCTTGTATTAATCTGGGAGTTCCGAGTTCAAACATCGACTCAGTGCTGCTTAAAAAAAATTGAAATACTGAGACCGGAGGATCCGGGCTCGAGGCCAGCCTCAGCTACCTAGTGAGGCACTCCATAACTTAGCGAGACCCGGTTTCAAAATAAAGAATAAAAAATAGGGCTGGGGGTATAGCTTGGAGGTAGAATGCCCCTGAGTTCAATCTCCAGTACCAAAAAAAAAATTGAAATAGTTTTTCCCTCTAGTAAAAGAGACTTAAGATACTGTGTGAGTGTGTGTGTGTGTGTGTGTGTGTGTGTGTGTGTGTGTGTTTGTGTTTTAATGGGAACTTTGGCTAAAATCTTCTTTTGGCTTTAGCATTTCTATACACTGGGTAAAACACTGTCGGTGCTAAATTTATTATCTTTTCACTAATTAACAATACTTTTAGTTCTTGTATCATTATATTATGCAATTTTACAAACTCTTTCATAATTCACTCTGAATACGCTTTTTTATGGTCCTGCCACTTCATCTATGGCAATCAACTTCATCTTCTATGGCTAAGTATTACTTACCTCATATATATATATGTACATATATATATATACACACTCACGTATGTAGTATAAGTATATAAATTTATGTAATATCACTTTTTAGTTTTATACCAATCTTTATACTACCTTTGTGAACTGTAGATGTCTTTCTTTAGATTATCTCTGTTGGTATTATGACTTTGTTCAGATTTATTATTCTAACCTACTATATAGATACAGATATATAAGAAATGGTAAAATAAGGGAATAAAGTCATAGGCCTGAGAATTTCTTTCCTGCTTGGCTAAATTGATGGAAAGAAAAGAGTACTAAGCTATATACGAAATGGTGGGTTTATACCCATTTCCACTATAGTGACCATCTGCAGGTTATTTAACTTCAATGAACTCAGGAACTTCTCAAAATAAAGAACTAAAAAGTTTCAGGTCTATTTCCCAGGGTTGTTGTAAAACTGTAAAGCAAAATACAAAGCCAAAGTTGTCTTCCTTGTTATTAGCTACTTTCTAGACACATGGATACATTTTTCAGCCAACAACTTTGTATTTTCTTCAATAAAGCCATTTTGCTTTAAGTTGAGAAAATAAAAGAATGAAAGAATCAACTGTTTTACCATTGAACAGAGAAGACATCATTTCTAGAAGTGCTATTATGCTAATTTATAATATATGGAATTCTTTTTTAATTGTGGTAAATGACATAAATTTGTCACCTTGGACACTTTTTAAGGTTCACCGTCTGGTAATATTAAGTATATTCATGATGTTGTACAACCAATCTTCAGAACTGCTTTATCTTGTAAAACTCGAACTTCATACCCACTAAAAACAACACCCAGTTCAACTGTGTCCCTGTGTCTGTCAATATCCCTCTCTCTCCTCTCCTCTTCTCTCCTCTCCTCTCCTCTCCTCTTCTCTCCTCTCCTCTCCTCCCCTCCCCTCCCTTTCCCTTCCCCTCTCTCTCTCCCTCCCTCCCTCCCTCCCTCCCTCTCTCTCTCTCTCTCCAGTCCCTGGCAATCCCTATATACTTTAGAAACCCCACATAAGTGGAATCACACATCATTTTATTTTCCTGTGGCTGGCTCATTTCATTTAGAATCTGTCCTCAAGGTTCATTCCTGTGGTAGCATATGTCCTTTGTACATATATATCACATTGTATTTATCCTTTCACTCATCAAGAGATAGTTCAGTTGTTTCTTCTTCTTGGCTATTTTGAAATGCTGCTATAAACATGAGTATGAAACAACATATGAAATTCTTTACCAATACACATCTGTGTAAATGCTTTAGCTATGCCTATCAGGGTTTCATTTGATAAATAGCAATGAAAACAGAAAAGCTTACTCCTGTGAATGTTCCTGTTTGAAATCACAAATGTTTTCATGTGATTACACCTGACAGTGAGTAAATGATTCCTTCAGTGTATTAATGCATTTGTCTTGCAAATCCCAAAACTTACATTCTAATTAAACTGTAATCATAAATAAAATACCATATTACAATATATGCTTAAGAAAGACAATATTCCATGAAAAGAAGACAAGAGATTTCTAGTTAGCATATGGATTAGTTAAGGAATATACATTAAGTCCATTTAGTTTCTTTTGTTTTCCCCATACTATAAGACCTATTTTTAGTAATTTTATAAAAATTGTAAGCCAAGCCTTCCATGCTTAAGTTAGAAATGATCAAATATAGGGTGCCTATAATTGTAAAAGTTTTGTAATGATGTATGATAAAATTTTATAATTTTTATAGAAAATAACAATGAAAGATTGAGTGGAGACTGACATGTAAGCCTCTTTAAGGAAATTTAAGGATTCAATAAAGTGGCCATAAGGATTATATAGTTCAACCATAATAGAGCTGAACTATATCAGCTCTATTATGGTTGAACTATATAATCCCCAAAAAGCATTAGTAACTTGCCCAAGACCACATAATAAGCCGTCCTTAAAAGTTGCATATCACATAATAATTTTAATATGTAATTGAGATAACTTAATGCTTTTCTGCTACTCCTTTTTTTTTTTAAGTTAACTCTTGGTTAGTCAAGAAATGCTGAGGTAATTAAATGGGTATAGTGATGTAGTAATACACAGAGTGCTATTTCAAAGCAGGTGCTTGAGTATCTGTAAACTTTGTTCCTCTATTCCTCTATGAATTTCTTGTACAACAGGTAAGAGAAAGCAAAAAGGACTAAATGTACATTTGCTATTTTTACTATTTTGACCGTGGTGGTTATTACAGAACTATTTTCTGTTGGAAAAATACTCAAATTATTGTAGAGAATAAGGTAATGGTAATTAATGATCAATGTATGTTAACTTGAAATTACTTCATCTATTCAAAGGTCAAAGAAAGTGGCATCTATATATGCAGAACATCTGAGCCAGGTAGGACCTTAAAGATTATCAAATTCAACACTCTTAATTTACAGATGAAAAGAGTAGAGGATTGTCCAGGCTCTCACAGCTAATCAGCAGTAGGCCTAGGACTAAACCCCTAGATCATCTAAACCCCAGGCCATTCATACCCCATGAGACCCTCCTCGCTTCCACACACATCACAGAAGAAAACAGAATAATCGTATCTGATTGTGTACTCTGTTTTATACCATTACATGTTTTAAGAGTTTAATTTACTCCTTAGATTTAGTCAATATCAATTGAACTTATGACCAATTGATGATAGAGATCATTTA
This sequence comes from Graphiurus murinus, assembly GCA_004027655.1. NCBI lineage: Eukaryota > Metazoa > Chordata > Mammalia > Rodentia > Gliridae > Graphiurus > Graphiurus murinus. The sequence goes on from PVLC010001367.1 coordinate 31,172, forward strand.
AAGGCACTTTCTGTAATGTAGTGTGATCTAAAACCATTAGCCTATAGCAACCATAGTACACCATTATTTCAAATCATGCTAGATTAAGCGGTCATCTCTTCATACATAGCATATCAACAAACACATGTGATAGTCACTAGTGTAAAAATATAAAGAATCAAAGAGGTAAATAATAATGAAGGTTTTAAACAGTTTAAGACTACAACCACAGAAGGAATGGTACAAGGAAATAAATGAGTAATTATTAAAGACAATGTATTCACATGAGAGAACCAAGTGCTCCACGCTACCATGGTCAGGGATGGTTTTGTGAAGCCCAATGAAGGGTATCTGGAGAGGTGAACAGGGCAAGATCAGTAGCGGCGGGGGGAATGGTGTCATGAGAAACAGCGGTGGACATGCACATCTTGTACTGAAGGGCCAAGGAGTTATCCAAGTCAGTGACAGCTGCAGCCCTGTGGGCAGGAGAACACTGACCAACCAGGTTAGAAAGTTTGTTCGGAAACTGAAAGCTAGGTATTTTCTCCCTCTCTTTTCTAAAAATCTGAACGCATGTGATTTTTAAATAATATTTTCTAATACAATCTTATTCTGAGGGGGGGGAAACAATAACAAACACCTTGATTTGTCACAGGCAAAACATCCTAATAATGAGATGAAAGAAAGAGGCATCTAAAATGAGAAAAGATAGATGGTTACACACTCTTCTCTGTGTACTAATATATACCCAACTCAAAAACAGTAAGTTGCTCAGCCGGGTGTGGTAGTGCACGCTTGTAATCCCAGTACTTGGGAGGCTGAGACAGGAGGATCTGGGTTCGCGGCCAGCCTCAGCTACTTAGTGAGGCCCTCCACAACTTAGTGAGACCCTGTTTCAAAATACAGAATAAAAAGTAGGACTTAGGGATATAGCTCAGAGGTAGAATGCCCCTGGGTTCAATCCCCAGTATCAGAAAAAAATAAAAAACAGTAAGTTGCTTAAGAAATGAAAAATAGTACCTATATTAATAATGTTAAATCATTCACAGATGATAATATTATATAACTTGAAAAAAATAAAACAAATTGGCCAAGTGCTTTGTGGCTCATAAGATCACAGAAGTATTGTCTGAGATCTGTAATACTTCTTAAAACTCTGTCTCCCTTAGCCAAAGAATCTAGCTGCGTAAAACTGTGTCCTGACACCAGCTAGAATTTGCATTGTATACCCTCCTATAATTCTATTTGCAAAAGGATGTTTTGCTATATGCTGTTGTTGGGAAGTGAACAAGAGCATCAGCCATTCAAGTCCAGGAATCTGAGTCTCAACTCAGACTTGGTGAAGGAAAAAAAAAAAAACCAAAAAAAAAAAAAAATCTAAAATGGCCTTCTGGGAGGGTATGAGACAAGACCCCGTTGAAAACACTAACCAAGGGAAAGCCTATCTTAGAATCTAGTAACACTGCACATATTTGTCTTTAATCAGCTGCCTAGAACTTAGAATGTCTTTTCTCAAAGAAACATTAAAAATGGTAACTGGGTTTCCAGGCAAAGTCAAAGAAAACCTATTGTAGTAATTTAAATGAAAAACTATACGTTAATTGTGACAAGTAATAAAACTAATATAAACATGCAGTACAGTATTTAAAACACATGCTTTTATGGGGCCTAGCAATCCCTAGGGATAAACTTGCTTTTACTCCAGTTTATTGGAGCTGAATTAAATGTCTCCTCCCACATCTAACCTGGATGAGTCGCTGGCCCTTCCGCACATCCCAGTTCCCCTGGTCTGTCAGTGTTCTCCTTGCCTTTGACACACTTTGCCCTGATTTACCTACCCAAACATTCTCTGTCAGTTCCCATCACCTCTCTCAAGAGCAGAGGCAAGGACCTGTTGGAAAACATTCTAAAACCAGAGGGTGTCTATTTCTTTCCCAACTCAAGACTGATGTGCAGGTAGAGAAGGAGAGACAAGAGCAGAAAAGACCATTTCTGACCTCCCTTGGGCGTCAGCTAGGCCTCACTCTGAGAGCTCACATGGCCTTTAGGTCATGAGAACAACGAAAGAGGAACGGTGGTGGGCCCTAAGACTTTGTAAGTGGCAAGCAAGTGTCCTCCTTCTGTCTCCAGAACCCAGAAATGTGCTGGCACGTGGTGCATGTAGAAAGAGTGAATGATAACAGAAGCCTGGCTTCCAAATTTCATCATCATCTTATAAGAGTGGCTACCCCCCCTGTACCACTCAGCCCTTCTCCCTTCTGCTCCCTCCAAAGTGAATTCAAGAACCCAGCAGGCTGGCCTTTTATGCTCTAACTTCAAATACAAGTAGATTGATATTTTTCAGTAGACACCTGGCTTTGCTGTGGGTACCCTGCTAACTTTCTAAGATGTTTATATGTTAAATTGTGGACATAGTCAGGCATGGTGGCACAAGCTTGTAATCCCATACTTGAGAGGCTGAGACAGGAGGGTCGCAGGTTCAAAGCCAGCCTTGGCAACTTTCCTAGGCTCTCAGCAACCTAGTGAGACCCTGTTTCCAAATAAGAAATAAGATTGGAGCCGGGCATGGTGGCTCACAGCATTTGGGAGGCTGAGACTGGAGGATCCAGGTTTGCAGCCAACCTCAGCTACCTAGTGAGGCCCTCTGCAACTTAGTGAGACTCTGTTTCAAAATAAAGAATAAAAAATAGGGCTGGGGGTATAGCTCGGAGGTAGAATGCCCCTGAGTTCAATCCCCAGTACCAAAAAAAAGCAAAAAAGCACAGAAAGCCATTAAAAGAATGATAAATGAATACAGTGGATAATGTAGGCAGTTTAGTTTTTTATGATGGGAAATATTTAAATTCATCAATTTAAAAATTTTATATACAACTTTTCTTAATTGGATATACCCTTTGAGCCTAGGATCCCATTCCTAATCATTTTAATGTACTCATAGAGTGAAATAATAGAAGAATAAAACAAACAAGGACATCAGAATACCTACTCCAACACCACTGACTGATAGAAAGGCCCACATTAATCTATACTTTCTCTAATATAAACCTACATTAATTTCCTTGTTCCAAGTATCTAAACAAACAATACAGGGAAGTGAAAATTATTTTTGTTGCTTTTCTAAAAGTATAGTTCTTTTAAAGTTTCAATTCTGATGTACAAAGTGTTAATGCTTTACCAAGAGTAATATTTTCAGTGTTAAAAATACCAAGGACCATATTCTGTATTTGCTAGATATATGGCTTTGAAAAGCCATATATGTGTACATTGCTTTGGTTATGTTTTACTAAATAGAAGTACTTGATATAATAACTCCAACGAACATTTTTCTAGAAACTGTTTGCCCCAGGATTAAAAATCTCTTGGACCACCAACTATACTCCACCAATCTGTTATACAATGTAGATATAACTTATTTATGCTTTGGTAGAAACCTCAATGGAGAGAAACATTTCATGAGCTAATAAAAGGGAAAGAAAGAAGCCCATAACTACAGTCTGGGAAGGAAGGCACTCGAGGTATAGAGCCTGGCTTATTTCTTGCTTGTCCTGAATCATTTGCATCCTTTCATCACACTTGCCATATTTCTCAAGATCATCCTTCTCTCCCACCCCTTTTTATTTCTCTTTCCAAACATCTGACTCACCAACTTTTCTTGAACCTCATCTAATAAGCCTATGTTTCTACCCTTACCCTTTTGAAGCCCCCTTTTCCCAGATTCCCATGAAATTATGCGAAGAAGAGATGCCCTTTGGATCAGAACAGAATGATGAGGTCCAATGCAAAGTATATGGAGAGCAAAGAAAGGGGGGAGTGGAAGGACAGGGCCTCCGTGGGCTCCATGTGTGTTCTGCCTACACCTGAAATGTGGTCCTCCTTACCCAGCAACAAGGCAGAACAGACTGAAGCCACTAAGCCACTTTGCTGGTTAAGAAATACCTCTGCCTACACAGGTAGCTCATTACAGAAGGCAAGGAAGCAGTCTCAGGTTTCGTAAGTGGATAGTCAAGAGCATGGATGAATACCCTCCCTCCGACCTCCTGCTTCTGTTCCAGTGCCTCCTCTCACTTCTCAGGCCTGGCCCACTATGTTATTTTATTTTATATACCCTTCAAAGCCCAGAAGCAAGGGCACAAAATTTCCTATTTCATTCATGGCCTTTTCTTTCACACAAAGGAAGGAACTAACACCACAGAAAGGTGTATTCTAACTCTGTTCTCAATTTTCCTCTCTGAGACTGAGAAGATGAGAAAGTGCCAGGATAAGAAGGGAAGGAGAGAACTGTGAACTCCTAGGTGTGGCTCTGGCCATAAGGAGATTGGAGGACTTCAGTGATAGCTAAATCCAAGTTTGCAAAGCACAATTACCTGCCAAGAAGCTTGTCTGATGTTCAGATCTACACAATTGTGTAATGGGCAGCTCTGATGCAATGTTCAAAGAAGCAAAATGACAGAGATGAAGGGAAGGGTACACCATTCCCGGTTTTTGCATTTAGAGTATAATGGCAATGTGATAATACATTGAAGAAAGACTTAAGAAATATTCCACTGAAAACTGCCCTGTAACTATTTTTTTCAGCTGCAATGGCTTATTAAGTAGCTTATCTACCAGTAATACATCCGAGATCTTCTGAAAATAATACACTTTTCTAAAGAAATCCATGTGGCATCAATGCCAAAAAAATCACTTTGTCACACAAAAATAATTCCAGCAAGCATTTCATCCACAGAATACACCCCACGTCTCATACTGTATCCATGCTGTAACTACCAAACACAAAAACATATTTTCTTTGTGTGTGTGTGTGTGTGTGTGTGTGTGTGTGGCACTGAGGACTGAACCACGGGCATTCTACCTCTAAGTTACACGCCCAGCCCGATTTTACTTCTTATTTAGAAATAGGGTCTCACTAAGTTTCGGAAGGCCTTGCTAAATTGCTGAACTAGCTTCAAATCTGTGATCCCCCTGTCTCAGCCTCCCAAATACTGGGATGACAAGTGTTCGCCACCACACCCAGCACATATTTTCATTTCTAAGAAGGGAGAGCAGGGTCAGAACCTGGAACATTAATTTCCTCCACTGCTGGGAGACAGAGCCATACTGCAAAAAGACTAGAAAATTTTAAATTATTTGCGCATTTCTAAAATCCTTTAAACCTAATGTTTTAAATTTCAGAAACTTTTCAATGCTTTGACATCAAAGCAAAGAAGCAAACCAAGAAATGATAACATGAAAAAAAAATTATAACATCACAATTGCTTCTATGCTAGATCAACCCCAAAACACTCCACACAGCTAAAGGAAGAATTTGCTGATTTAAGAAAACTATAGGCCGGGCGTGGTGGCGCACGTTTTGTAATCCCAGTACTTGGGAGGCTGAGACAGGAGGATCTGGGTTCCTGGCCAGCCTCAGCTACTTAGTGAGACCCTGTTTCAAAATAAAGAATAAAATATAGGGCTGGGGATGTAGGTCGGAGATAGAATGCCCCTGAGTTCCATCCCCAGTACCGGAAGGAAAAAGAAAAGAAAACTGTGTATGTGGGCTTCTGGAACAACCCCTAGGTGCTGCACTAGAGACCCCTCTTCTAAGACTTAATTCCCTCCCGGTGTTTTGGCCTCCCCCTCCCCCTGACAGCACTGCAGTGCGCAATACCATTATAGACATCACTTCAAACATATTTGTTACTGAGAAAGCCTCAGCAACTAACATTTTTCAAGGAGCCAAATAATTTTCTTTTACTTTTCAGTCCAAATTTTATTATAGATGGATGAACCAGGTGGAAGGAAATATTAGCAGGGCTTTGCCAAAGCAACCAGGAAGCTGAAGTAGCAGAGTCAGCTAGGATTGGAGCTCTCCTTCTCCAGCCCCTCTCCATACGGAATATTACTATATGTTAAAACCAAACCTGTGCATAAGGCAGTGCTGTGAGACGAGCTTGGGGAATGTGGGAGTGTAGGGTGGGGCGGTTCCTGCGAGGAGCTCTCAGCTGCACAGGCTCCATCTAATATGTCAGCTCCCGCATCCGAGGAGCTGATGAGAGATGGTGGCAGCTCAGAGGACAGCCACGCGAGTGTCGGGGGGAGGGGGAGGCCTTAACGTTCGGATCAGATTAACCAGTGCACAACCACGGTGCCCGCGCCCCAGCACCTGCGCCGATCCCAGGCACCCTAACAGCCGCAGGATGCGGGAGGCTGCAGGGCCGGGGCCCAGGCGCTCTGAGACCCGGGCTGGCGACTGCCAGCGGGAGGAGCCGAGCGAGGCAGCGGCCCGCAGGCAGGACCCGGGGAGGATGGGGAAGCCAGCGCCTTTACCTGCGATGGACCAGGTCCAGCGGTAGAACTCCACGGTGTCGTTGAGCGCCGTGGACACCACGTTCAGGACACTGCCCGGCTCCGAGTCCAGGAGCCCCATCGCGGCGATCCGAGGGGGCTGGCGGCGGCAAGAGGAAAGCTGAGACGCCGCAGGAGGGCTGACCACAGAGGCGACGGCCGCGAGGGCGAGCGGCAGTCCGGGACCTTGTGCTCGCAAGGCTCCGACGCGTCTCTCCTCCTCCCGGCGCCGCGGCGGCAGGATGCTGCGGCAGCGGCGTCGAGGAGCTGGGCAGAGCAGGAGGTGTCGTCAAGCCTCCCGCAGAAGGAGGAGGACCCGCCGCTAGCGCCGGGCGCTGCACCACTCTGCCGCCGCGCGCCGCCGCCGCTCCAATCTCCTCCGCCGGCGTCACGTGACTGCGCAGGGCGGGGGGGGCGGCCCCCCTCCTCCCGCCCGCGCGCCCCGCTCCATTGCGCAGGGATGCTGCGGGCGCGGATGGCGGTGCTAAGCCCGCGCAGGCGCGCGAGCCGGCACGCACGCCCCCACCCATCGCCCCCACCCATCGCCTTCCCTTGGGCGCCTGAGCCACACACCTGGGCCCCCTTCCCCCCACCCTCTGCCAGTCTCCCCATCCTCCTCCCCCAGCCAAACTCGCGGGCATCAGGCTCCTGCGGAGGAGTGCGCCGCCTTCCCAGCAGTGACCTCGCATCCGCCCTAGATGTGTTCTGGAAAGCCCGATGGGAATGAATGGGTGTTTTGTGGGCAAAGATGAGGTAGGCGAGGTGCGTTTGGTCCATACTGGGTACTCACCTGGATTTCACTTGTGTTCTTGTTTCCTGAGCCTTCACTAGCACCTGTTCGTTACCATGACAAGGGAAATACACGAATTTTCCCTCTAAATAAGCGAAGGGATATTTGTCTTTCGTGATGAAGAGATGGAAAATAGGCTTTGTAAGCTATTCCATCAGCAAATTAACATGTACGTGAATGAATGCTTGGGTGTGTTCGGTAGACTTTTATATATATGGAATGATCAATACAACATAATTTTGCTAAATTAGGCCATTATTAGTTCAGAGAAGACGTAAAACTTAGAAGAGACTTAAGGGTAGAGACTTCCACTTGGACCTGAAGGAGATGAGGTAAACTAAAGAGATAAAGCTTAGGAGACAGGGCAATATAGTTGAGAAAGGAAAACAAATTAATTTTTTATTTCAAAAAATAATTTGGATAAAAAGGTGGGAGGCAACAGGAGAAGCTACCCCCAAAAAGTAGCAAAAATATACTACATTCAATTTATAATTTGATAGCTTCTGACATAAAACAGGATCTTTGAGCATAGTACAATTACCATTCATCTAGTTATTTAAATGTGTCACCTACTTTTTGTTTAACCTTTTCTCCACTTGTTGATTTAGGATGCTTCATTTTAAAGGCCGCTGAGTCAAGTGAGTGATTGTCTCTGCCTTTTGACACTGTTAAAACAAGATAGCCTGGTGTGGTGGAGTACGACTGTAATCCAAGTGCTTAGGGAGCTGAGACAGGAGGATTGCAGGTTCATGCAGATTCGAAGCCAGCATCAGCAACTTAAGGAGCTCTCAGCAACTTAGTGGGACCCTGCTTCAAAATAAGAAATAAAATAGGGCTGAGGATGTAGTTTGGAGGTAGAATGCTCCTGAATTCAATCCCCAGTACCAGAATAAATTAATATAATATAATATAATATAATATAATATAATATAATATAATATAATATAATATAATATAATAAATATAATATGGCTGGGGTGTGTAGCTCAGAGGCAGAATGCCCCTGGGCTCAATCCCCAGCAACACACACACACACACACACACACACACATACACACACACACACATACACACACACTAAAGGAAGGAAAGAATAAAAGAAAGATAACAGTTGAATACTACCATTATTCATATTTGATTTATTTTCCAGTTGACCTGGTTATATATTCTTTATTCATAGTTTATCTTGGAGCATACTAGAGGATAAAAATTATTTTTGGTTGCTTGATGAAGCCCTAACCTGGTGCTATAAATAGTAATAAACATTTATGATGAGTCTTCTTTCAGAGCATGATAAGTGTTACTTAAGTGGCAGGAGTTTTAGGGAGAGAAGGTAATTAAATGTAACTGGCTTATTGGTTTATTATATGACTCTTACAACCACAGTCAGCTTCTTTAAATGTTTTCTTCTCCTTCCTTCTTCTTAACTAGGGGATTGAATCTAGTGGTGCTCCTCTACCTCCAAACTACAACCCAGCACATTTATTCTTTTTTTTTTTTTTTGAAACAGAGTGTTACTGAGTTGTGGAGAGTCTTACTAAATTGCTGAAGCTGAGCCGGGCGTGGTGGCGCATGCTTGTAATCCCAGCATTCGGGAGGTTGAGACCGGAGGATCCGGGTTCGCGGCCAGCCTCAGCTACCTAGTGAGGTACTCCACAACTTAGTGAGACCCGGTTTCAAAATAAAGAATAAAAATAGGGCTGGGGGTGTAGCTCGGAGGTAGAATGCCCCTGAGTTCAATCCCCAGTACCACAAAAAAAAAATAAATAAATAAATAAAAAATAAAAAAAAACATAATAAATTGCTGAAGCTGGCCTGGAACTTGAGATCCTCCTGTGTCAGCCTTTGAGGTACTGGAAGTACAGGCATGTATCACTGTACCGAGCTAAATGTTTTATTCTTTTTTTGCTGGGGAGGGGTACTGGGGATGGAACCTGGAGGCATTCTACCTCTGAGCTACAGCCCCAGCCCTATTTTTTTATTCTTTATTTTGAAACAGGGTCTCGCTAAGTTGCGGAGGGCCTCACTAAGCAGCTGAGGCTGGCTGTGAACCCGGATCCTCCAGTCTCAGCCTCCCAAATGTTGGGATTACAAGCATGAGCCACCACGCCTGGCTGTTTTATTCTTGACTAGCCAAATAATATGTAATTTATTTTTAAGATGCAATTTTTAATTTGGCAAATATAACTTTTCTGGATTGAAATAATAATTTATCAAGTTTAAATCCCAAGTTATGTATATCAGGTGGATTCTAGTAGCTGTAAAAATTCTAGTCAAGGCTCTCCATTTGGAAAGTGAGTAAACTAATTTAGTGTGATGATCTAACAAAGTGCAAATTAGTTTGAACTTCTCTTAGAAAAGTGGTTACCTCTGCATTGTAGAATCCTGAATGCTTTTTAAGGAGAATGAATTCCTACCTTCACCACCATTCTGTCTCTGTCTCTATCTCTGTCGCTCTCTGTCTCTCTGCCTCTCTCTCTCTCTCTCTCTCTCTCTCTCTCTCTCTCTCTCTCTCACACACACACACACACACACACACACACACACACACCCTCATCTTATTTACTACAATGTGAAATTATTAAAAACAGCTTCAGATTATCTCCTTGGCCAACTGTGGAGGCCAATTTAAATTTCTTGTTCACTAGGGGGCGCTGGTCATGTGTAAGAAAATCATAGACAAGCGATGATGAATGGAAGTGAGGAGGGGCAATTGTACCTGCATCACCTAGTCCACACTCTACCTGGAAGCATAATCTTTTTATTTATATTTATGAGCTGTCTAAACATACACAAAGAAACAAAGCCATAGAAATTATCCACTCTGGGAGTTCTTCTATTCAGCCATAAGGAATAATTAAATTTTGTCATTTGCAAGACAATGGATGGAACTGGAGACCATAATTTTGAGCGAAATAAGCCAGACTTAGAATAATATCACATGTTTTCCCTCATATGTGCAAGCTAGAAGGGAAAAACAGGGGAGTAAAGAGATACCATGAAAGTAAAAGGGTGATTAGTAGAGTAAAGAAAGGGAATGGAGAAAAGGTAGGGCCAGTACTGGGGAGTAAAATTGATCAAATTGTGTTTTTAAATATGTGCAAATATGCCAACAATTAAACCTACTTTTTTTGTACTGGTGATTGAACCCAGAGGCATTCTACCTCCAAGCTACACTTCCAGCCCTATTTTGTTTTTATTTTGAAACAGGGTCTTGCTAGGTTGATGAGAGTCTCTCTATTTGCTAAGGCTGTCCTCAAACGTGCAATCCTCATGTGTCAGTCTCTCAAGAACTGGAATTACAGGCATGCACCAATATGCCTGGCCAAACCCACCATCTCTATAATTGAGATGCATCAATTAAAAAACAAAATAAAATAAAAAAGAATATATCCACACTGAAGTCCAGCTACCTGGCATGAATATCTAATTACAAATACTTCTGGTAGAAGAAATTACTAAGCAAAATACTGAAGGACCCACACAGCTACTCTTAAATACATGCAGTAAGGTGTGAGAGGAGATATCTGAAAACCCTTCTATGACTTGAATACTGTGTCCATACTAAAACCTGCACATGGCTCCTTCTACTAGTTGAACCTGCAGAGGCCTGCCGGGAACAGGACTTCTAAAAGACAAATGTGTCTGAAAGGCTGTGGTCTAAGGCCATTTTGGCTGAGACAAGCAAGATCTCCAGAACCAAGGGAAGCACACAGCTCCTCTTAAAATTGAAGGCATTGACTTGATGTAGGCAACCATTAAAATAATGCTCTGTGCATATAGGAAATTATCAGCATCAATCTCAATAACGTACAGAGAAGGGGAGGGAATGGGGTGGGATTCAGAGGGAAACACACCAAGTTCTGCGTGTGTAAGTTCCTATTACTCTGAACCTCATTATGATGTATAATCATAATGCACCAATAAAAGTATATTTTTAAAAAATCAAAGGTATTTACTCCCGAGATGAAACTGAATTCTGTTTGAACAAGAGATGTACTTATATATTCAAAGCAAGTGTACTTATATATTCAACTACAAAGTGGACCATTGGACACAAAATCTGTATGATGATGTACTCTCAAGGATTTAAACTAATGAAAAGTTAAATAAAAATGGATTTGTTCTTGTTAAAAGAACAAAACTCTACATGAGTATTTATAGAAGCTTTATTCATAATAACCAAAAACCGGAAGAAACCAAGACATCTTTCAATAGGTGAATAGATAAACATACTTTGACATGTCATGCAATGGAATATTACTCAGAAATTTTTAAAATGAGTTGTCACACCATGAAAAGACATGAATGACACATAAATGCATAAATTCATATTCAAATGAATGAAACCAATCCAAAAAGGCCATATAGTGTATGATTATAATTATTTAACATCTCTCAAAAGGAAAATCTATGAAGATAGTAAAAAGATCTTTGGTTGCCAGGATCTCAGGGGGTTGAAGATGTGAAGTAGTGCTGAATTTTTAGGGTAGTGAAATTATTCTGCATGATACTGTAATGGCAGATAAATGACACTTGTACATTTCCTACAACCCATAGAACTTCACAACAAAGAGTAAACAACATATGCAAAATTTTTTTAAAAATCACTTAGGCTGGGTGTAGTGGCTTATGCCTGTAATCCCAGTACTTGGGAGGCTGAGACAGGAAGATTGCAAGTTCAAGGGCAGCCTCAGCAAGTAGTGAGACTCTCATCAACTTAGGGAGACCCTATTTCAAAATAAGAAATAAAATAGGGCTGGAGGTGTAGCTCGAAGGTAGAAAACTTCTAGGTTCAACCCTCAGTAACACAAAAAATGAATGAATGAATGAATGAATGAAAATACAGACTATCACAAAATAATCTAATTATCTTTCAAAATGTATAGAACCTCACTGTTGGGGGTTTAGATAAAATTTGCTGACCTAAATGCATTTGAAAATAAGTTCTCTGCAAGACTAAGGCAAAATTAATGGCATATAAGCAATGTACATAGGAGTCTAACAGTGAAATGAGTCAACAATTCTGATACTGCTATGTGTGTAGGCTGAAACTGAACAATTAAGTAAATGGATGGCAGATGGTAGAAGCCAGGTCTTTTCCTGTTAAAGCCTAACACTCAGGTAAGAAAAAGGAGGAGGCTAGAATAGGCCATGGGGTGATGTATTAAGAGTTGGACACACCAGTATAAACTCATTTTTGGCCTAGTATAGACATGAATGGTTACATATAGATATATTTATAAATATGTGTATATATACAGATTAGTATACTCACATTATTGTCTTGTTCTATGAGGGAGAAGACTTAGAATCAATGACACTAGCATCAAGCACACTTCACATCCAGATTCTGGCTTCTAGTACTATTTTCCAATCAACCAAAGATCCTTGGAAAAAATAACTGGTTCTCTGACTGGGACAGAAAATGTATATGATGTGCCTGCAGCTTCTTGTTACACCAGAAAGTAAGGAAGTGTTCCCAACTGAAAGAGCTCCCAATGCCTAAAGCTGAAACTTTTTGAGCAATAGGTTAGATAAACTATTGGATTATAACTGAAGTGTAAAATAAACAACTGTGAGCCCATACTGAAATAAATGAATAAATAAATCTCCATTGCAGAAAAATCTCAAATAATTTACATAGATGTTCTAACAAATACTTCTATGTAGAAGGAACATAACACCCACTTCTTCGGTGTGAGCTACCTATAATGACTTCTTTCTAAAAAGTGTAAAATTGAAAGAAGGAAAGAGTAACTTTACAATGGATAAATCTCAGAAATACTACCTCAACCAGGTGATTAAGATCAATATCAACAGTGATAAGAAATGTTAGCAATCAGTTGGGCATGGTGGCACACACTTTTAATCCCAGTACTTGGGAGGCTGAGACAGGGTGATCTGGTTGAAGGCCAACCTCAGCAAATAGTGAGATCCTTATTAACCTAGGGAGACCCTGTTTCAAAATAAAAGGTAAAATAGGGCTGGGGGTGTGGCTTGGAGGTAGAATGCCCTGGGTTCAATCCCCAGTACCAAAAAAAAAAAAAAAGAAGAAAGAAATGTTGGTAATCTGTACTTTTGCTCTCATGTGAAGAAAATGACAGTGCACTTCTGTAACCTTTCTCCCCTAAACTCTAATCATGTGAAAAACATCAGACAGATTCCAACTGGGAGCACCAGATGGTGGAATTCAAGGATAAAGGCCTTAGGACATCATGTAAAGGAATTTGGACTTCTATATGCAATCAGTATAAAGGACTATAAACAAGGGAGTAACTAGATTATATGTTAGATGATTTTCTCAATTTGATGTTTGAAAAGTGACTTGGAGGGATGAGCACTCTTCACAGAGAAACCAGGAAGCTTTTGTACTAGCACAAGAAAGAGGTGATGAGTTTGTGAACAATGTCAGCAGATGTTGCAAAGGAAAGCAGATAGATTTTAAAAGTATGTAAGAGGTAGATTTTTTTTTTTCTTTACTCGAGATTGAACTCAGGGTCATTCTACCTCCACGCTGCAGCCCCAGCCCTATTTTTATTCTTTATTTTGAAATAGGGTCTCACTAAGTTGCAGAGGGCCTCACTAAATAGCTGAGGCTGGCCACAAACCTGCAATCCTCCTGTCTCAGCCTCCCAAGTACTGGGATTACAAGGATGCATCACCACACCTGACTGTAAGAGGTAGAATTTGAAGAGCTGATGGACACACGGAAATAGAAGAAGTAGGACTCAACAGGCAACTCAAACATCTGTGTCTAAAATGTCACCATCAGTGATTCTCCTTTCACTGCCACAAATGTGCTGACAAATATTAACAAATATTTAAACCCTAGGATGAGAGGGGTCAGAGGCCTTATCTGTAGCATTTTCCAATTTCTACGATGTGAATACTCCCTCCAGGACTGATTAAGCCTAGTGACATTTCACCATTGAATGCAGAGTTGGAAGGAGATGCTCATAGTTCGCCTGCATGAGCTAGAGAGAAGCTGTTTCAGCACCTCCCACATCCAGTTTCTGACTCAGTCCTACCAATTACATCTTCACATATATTATGTCTCTGCACAGTCACTACCATATAACAAGCCACCATCAACTCCTGCCTAGACGCCTAGGATTGCATGCTCCCAATCTTGCCTCTCTCCACCACAGCAATCAGATCAAGCCAATCCCATATTTAAATGCTGCACATAGCTTCCCAAGAGTGTTACGATAAAACCTTAGCATCGCCAAGGATATATTGGCCCTTGCCTGTTCACATCATCTCTCTCCCAAGGCTGTTCTTCAAACACACTTCAATTCTCAAAAACAGCTTATTAAAAGTGAACTTTTAATCTGGGCATGGTGGTGCACACTTGTAATCCCAGTATTTTGGAGGCTGAAACAGGAGGATCGCAGGTTCAAGACCAGCCTTAGCAAATAAGCGGGACCCTCAGCAACTTAGCAAGACCCTGTTTCAAAATATAAAGTAAAAAGGGCTTGGCATATAGCTCGAAGATGGAATGCCCCTGGGTTCAGTCTCCAGTACCAAAAAAACTTAACCAGGTGTGGTGGCATACACCTATAATCCCAGTACTTGGGATACTGAAACAGGAGGATTGGCAGGTTTGAAGCCAGCCTGAGCAATTTAGTGAGACCCTCAGCAACTTAGCAAGACTTTATTTCAAAATAAAAAGTAAAATAGGTCTAGAGGCATAGCTTGGAGATAGAATGCCCCTGGGTTTAGCCTCTAGTATCCCTTCCCTCTCTCACCAAAAAGGAAACTCTTAATTGTCCTCACTCAGTTTTATTTCCAGAGAAATAAATGAAACCATTATCTAAAATGAACTTATTTGATTGATTATCAAAGATTATTTCTTTATCTCTACTGATACAAAAGCTCCTTGACAGCCAGGAGTGGTGGTGCACACTTGTAATCCCAGCATTTGGGAGGCTGAGACCAGAGGATCCGGGTTTGCAGCCAGCCTCAGCTACCTAGTGAGGCACTCAGCAACTTAGTGAGACCCTGTTTCAAAATAAAGAATAAAAAATAGGGTTGGGGATATAGCTTGGAGGTAGAATGCCCCTGAGTTCAATCCCCAGCACCGCAAAAAAAAAAAAAAAAAAAAAAAAAGCTCCTTGAATGTTTTAACCCCTCTATGTCTCCTCCACCTGGTACACACAGTCTGAGACATTGCTGGAGTTCATCAGATATTTTAAAAAGGAAGGAATAAATCATACTTGTGTGTTTTCACTTGGATGGTGGGTAGATAAAAATATAACCAGCTGAAGCACAGAATGGAATAAGAGCAAATCTGACAACTGAGTTTAGAACTTGCAAAGATTTAGATTCCACAGGAGTATCCAGGTAAGTCTATCATATTAAATTTGTATTCATGTTAATTGAGGAGAGGGAGGGAGGGAGGGGGAGAGAGAGAGAGAGAGATTTATTTTTTACTTTGAAATGGGGGGGGGGTGTCTCACTAAGTTATTTAGGCCTTGCTAAACTGCTGAGGCTGACCTCAAACCTGCAATCCTCATGTCTCAGCCTCCCAAGTACTGGAATTACAGGTATGCACCACCATACCTATCATACCTGAGATTTTTCTAGGCTACTTAGGTACATAATTGGAATTTATTATTTTTCTATCATAAAATTAGTAAGTGAAGTTAATTTTTAACAGAAAGGCTAATAAAGTTAATTGCAATGTAAAACGATTGATTGCAATTAATCATTTTGAAGCTTGTCTCAAAAGCTATTTGAAAAAAAATTTCAATTTTTTTTCTTTTTTAGGAACTGGGAATTGAACACTGGAGAATTTAACCTCTGAGCTATACCCTCAGCCCTACTTTTTATTCTTTATTTTGAAACAGGGTCTCACTAAGTGGCAGAGGGCCTTGCTAAGTTGCCGAGACTGGTTTGAACTCCGGATCCTCCTGTCTCAGCCTCTTGAGTACTAGGATTACAAGTGTGCACCACCATGCCTGGCCCATCCAATCTATTTGAATCTATTATGAAAACCTGTGACTATATCCAGGGAACATTGTATTTATTCAAAAATTAGAAAATAAAATTCCAATGAGAGACTTTGCTATATTCTGTATTATTGCTATCTACATTAGTATATTCAAGGAAATTAAAGGGAAGAATATTTTCCCTTTAATTAAGTAAATGTCCTAGCTAGGTATGGTGGAATGCCCCAGGATTCAATCCCCAGTTCTGCAAAGAAAAAAAGATGTCTTCTAACTTATTATAGAGATCTAATGATTTTTCACTACTAATACCTCAGTATACATGCTCTTTAAAGTCTGGCCTCAGCCAGGCATCATTTTTTGAGAATTAATCAAGAGTGATTACCGCATGGCTGCCTTCCACAACTTCATTTTTTTTTTCTTTGACATCAATTTCATACCTGGGGTCAATGAATATTCTGTAGAAAAAAAAAATTTGTTTGTACATGGAAAAGTATTGTCCTGGCCAAAGCACACAGAGAACTACAACGGTTTTACAATGAAATAGTACCTACCTCATCATGAAATTTTCTCCCATTGGAGCCAAAATAAAAAATGAAAGAAACATTATTCCATCATTACCTACTAAGAACGTCATTTGATTGAAAGGCTAAATCAAGCCTGTGAAGTAATGAGATCACACTCACAAATTTTTATTACCAAAGATAAATTTGATTGAACAACATTTCCTATATTGTAAGTAAGAGTTTGGGCCAGAGTAATGCAAAACATTTCCAAATAAGAGATGACATGTGAATTAATGTTGTGCACATTGTGTAATAACTGGTCTCTTAGTAAATTTTGGTGGTGTGCATTTATTCTTTCTTGACATAGACTAAATAAGGGTAAGCCTAAAGGAAAGCGTTGTAGTTTGGGTGTTAAATGTCCCCCAAACACTCATGTGTTGAAGGTGCTGTTGGGAAGTGGTGGAAACTTTAGGAGGTGAGGCCTAGCTGGAGGAAGTAGGCTGTTGGGGGTGTGCCCTTGAAGTGGCATTTTGGGATCCTGGTCTTTTCCTCCACCACACATTCCATCCATGATAGTCTCTGCCTCCTCACAGGACAGGCCCAAAGAAATGGGGCTAAGCAACTATGGAATGAAAGCTCTGAATTGTGAGCCAAAGGAAATCTTTCCTCCTTTTAAGCTGATTTTCTCCAGTATTCTGCCACAGTGATGAAAAGCTGACGAACACAGAAAGTAACATATTTTGAGCACATTGTATTAGATCCCAGCTCATAGCTACTTGTGATACTAATAGGATTGTTTTTAGCATTTTATCTACAACACATCATAAATTTTATGAATAGCAACTAGGAAGGTTTTGTGCTATAAGAGAAAGCATCCTGGACAAGAAATCAGGAAAGATCTCAGTTCTGTTTTTATCTCTAGCCCTAATGTATGTGGACCTGGGCAGTCACTAGTCTCAATCTCCTTTTCTGATAAGTGAAGACAGTTCATTCCCTATCTACTTCCTATGGTGGTTGTGTGGGTCAAATGAAATATATTGAAGTTTTTTTTAAGGCGTATTATTTTTACCACTGAAATATTTCACCATCAATAATCTTTAAAAGATACTATGCTCTCTCTTCACTAATAACTCAAATAACCATACATAATATTCTAAAATTTGCTTCATATGTACAAAAAGAAATAACCATGATGACTATTCCTTCCCATGGAAGGAAGTTATAGTCATCTAGGTGTTCTATAGTACATTCTCCTGTTGAGAAAACTTCCCCCAATGCCAAAATAACATAAAAGGACTGAACGCATTTGGCCACCACAAATCTAATTTAGAATTATCCATTGTGGGTTTTTGTTTTTTTATGAACTGGGGATTGAACCCAGGGGCATTCTACCTCCAAGCTACACCCCCAGCCCTATTTTTTATTATTTATTTTGAAACAAGGTCTCACTAAGTTGCGGAGGGCCTCACTAAGTAGCTGAGGCTGACCGCGAACCTGGATCCTCCGATCTCAGCCTCCTAAGTACTGGGATTACAAGTATGAGCCACCATGCCTGGCTTTTATCCATTGTTTTTAATTGTTCTTAAAAAAAAAACAGTGTGAGCTATATTTTCTACTCTTTGATTAGATATTAGATTAACATTATTTTCCTTCTCATTGAGTTATCAAGGATGGTACTGGGAAAGGAAAATAAAACTTTTCTCTAGAATTTTTGTCTGTCCCCTGACAATAAATACTTCTCCCTCTTCTTTCTATATCATGCTTTCTACTCAGATATTTCATAGCAGGTCAGAAAAATTTACAACTCTTCCAACAAGTGGTCTTAAAAGGAGAGTTCAAAAGGTACCTCTCAGCAATTTTTCAGTCTCTTAGAAAAAGTGACATGGAAAATAGCCCCCCCCAAAGAGCCTTGGTCTGCACCAGCACGGAGGAGGATAACACAAGCAAGTGCTCACTTTCGGAGAAATCATTAGGACAGAAAAGAAAAAAGGCCTTAATGGATGATTGCTCTTGTACAGTAGTAAGAATTATTGAAGGATAGAGATTTGTAACCTATTCATCTTTGTAGCTGTGGTCCCAAGAACAGTGTCTAACAATGAGCAGATGTTCAATATCGATGACAAATGTTGAATGGATGGGTGGATAGATGGATGGATAAGAAGATACACGAGATTTATATAGAATTACAATGACCTCTGAAATAATTTGTATCTTATATGTAGATATTTGACTACTTTGGAAAAGTTACATTTGCAAGAGTTAATGTGGAGTATGTGCTTTCCGAGTAATCATAGTTTGCCAACCACAACGACGATGCTCTTAGAACGAACCTTGCTGCTCATCTCATTCTTTGCATGCTGCTGTTGCTGTGTGAAGATTCGCAGTCTAGCCCATCTGTCTTCATTCAGCATAATCCTCAGAGGTTTGGCCTATATCCCTTCCTATTATGATTTGCTCCTAGAAACTCATGACTAGTCTTGGGGCTGCCCTGAGCCAGTAGCTTCTTCATACCTAGGCAAGTGCAGCCTCTTCCCTGGGCCCTGATTTATACAAATGGACCAACAAATAAATTAACAAACATAGTAACTCTCTATTACTTGTTATGTGGTACTCAGTGCTGCACCAGAGTGTGGCCTGAAATACCTAAATATACATTTTCATGGCTAACTCTGTTCAGGCCCAGAAGAAATACTTTTCCAAACCTCGTGCCCTATGTCCTTTGAAACAAAAAGTGCCTGCATCCATGCAGGCTTATGAGTGCCAACACTGGAGAGGGACACTGCTTCAGAAAATTATAGTAGTACAAGTGCCTAGGTAAGAGAAAGACATATTAATTAAGATGTCAAGTTCTTCCTCTTACTGTCATTCCCAGTAGTGTGCAACACTCATTTTGTTGTTTTTCTTTGTGTGTTAATTCATGGGTCTAAAGGCTGTCTCCAATTAATGTGGTATTCACAACAGTTGCATGGGTCAGATGAGGAGCACTTGCCATATTAAAGAATTTACATTGCTGTTCAATATGGTAGTCTTGGCCACATGTAGGTATTGGGCACCTGAAATGTAACTAGTCTGAGAGGTACTATAAGTACAAAATTTACTTTTGTGTATTTTCTGATTTTGAAGACTTAGCATGAAAAAAGAATGCAAGACTTTAATTGTTTTTACTTTGGTTACACATTGAAATAATACCTAATCATGTTGGAATAAATAAAATACATTAAAATTAAATTTAACTTTTGAAATGTTTGCTTTAATTTTTCTAATATGAATAAACTTTTACTATAAGAATTTAAAAGCTATGTGTGTGGCTTGCACTATATTTTTATTGGGCAATGCTGATATAAACATAACATATGTAAAATATAATACCAGCTGGGTATGGTGGTGCAGGCTTATAATCCCAGTACTTGGGAAGCTGAAACAGGAAGATCACAGTTTTGAAGCCAGCCTCAGTAACCTTAGTAAGGCCTTTCGCAACTTAGTGAGACCTTTTTGTCCAAATAAAAAATAAAAAAATTGGGCTGGGGGTAAACTCAGAGGTAGAAGGCCTCCAGCTCCAGGATCAATCCCCAGTGCCAAAAATAGTAATTTTTGTATTGATCACTAATAGACATTCAGTGCTACAATTGTAAATAGTTTTATTTTATATTAATGTCCAAAGATTTAATTAATTTTTTCAAAAGTGAATTTAAAAGTTTATTTAGATAATCTTGATTATAATCTTTCTTATGCACTATGTTTAATTTTAGCTCTTAATAGATCATTTTGAATATTTTAAAAGAAAAAATCACCTTTTGGAAAATATATATATAATGATTTTAATTTTTACTAAAAATACATTCAAATTTTGTGCTCTTTGTATATAATTACAATTAGTTTTTGATTTGTTAGCTCATTACTGTAAAATACTAATTATAGCAATATAATAAATTATCTTTTTCTAATTAAAATAAGAACAACAAATATATGGAAAAAACCAATATATAAATAACTTATGAATTATGCTCTTTCTTTTATTTTTGTGCAAACATTACATAAATATTTTAATGACTCATTAACAAAACTCCTTACAGTATAATTAAATTTAAATGTTTTTCTATTTTGCCAAAATCAGTAACATAAAACTATGTTAAGTACGTATTACAATTTTGTTTTTATGGATACATCATAATTGCAGTAAGAGAACATACTTTTTACTTTATTTTACAGCTTGTTAGCCTGACATTTAAATATTTAAACAAATGTTATGTGTGCTTCTATTTGTAATCTTGCCTTGAAGCAAAAGGACTCAAGGTAACCAGAAAGTTCTAAGTTAAACATGATAGTCTTTGTGGAATTGCATTACATCTGAAGCTCCCATGGCTTCTGGGTATTCTTCAGAGCTAACAATGTTTGTTTGGCCTCTCAAGGTCTGTGTGAACCAAAATAGTTTCTAGCCTATACCATCTGCATATTTACTCTGCGGTCTGTGTGGAAAGGGATGAATCTAGGAAATAGGTGAGGAAGAGAATGAGCTGACAATATCTTTGCACATGTGTTTCCTTACTTCTGCCCTTTTCAGGGTGAATTACAAAGTCTAATTGAAAATTGCTGAGACAGATTTAAAATAAGTGCAAAGCTTCTGCATGCCACGGGCCAGCCGGGCAGTGGTGAGTCTCTGCCAACGAACTGGGAGCTGAAAATAAGACAAAGACAAGACAAGACGCCACAGACGGACAAATACACACACAGACACTGTGGACAACTTGCAAGGGGAAAACAGTATGGTGATTTTATTGGGAGGCTTGGGTACATTTATATCGCAGCATGGCCATTGAGTACGTGCTTAACAGACATTATTTCAAAGATCAGATGGTGCCACATAATCGCCCCTGAGGAAAAATCTGTTTTCTTCCTTAAGGCCTCTACGCCTTACCTAGCAACTCTTTTTTGGGGAACTGAAAGTGCATGAGCCATAAACTCTCACAATTCTGTCTCCTGGGTAGTTACAGATTTACTATCTTAAAGATCACGATGTACAATGGTCACATATCTGCTCTGACTAAGCACTTCCAAAATCACAGCCATTTTAGCTCCCTAAGTTTTTTGCTCCTTACATATCCTTTCTTTTTCTTTTTTCTTTTTTTTTTTGCGATACTGGGGATTGAACTCAGGGGCATTCTACCTCCAAGCTATACCCCCAGCCCTATTTTTTATTCTTTATTTTGAAACCGAGTCTCACTAAGTTGCGAAGTGCCTCACTAGGTAGTTGAGGCTGGCCACGAACCTGGATCCTCCAGTCTCAGCCTCCCGAATGCTGGGATTACAAGCGTGCGCCACCACGCCCGGCTCTTTTTCTTTTTTAAAGAGGCCTCTGTCTTAGGTCAAGGAATACTCAGTGCCTTACCCGTCTTTGAACACTTGACTGGTTGATCAAGTTCCTGTCTTAGGTGGCTACTGACAGTAATTCCTAGTTGCCCGTCATGGAGGTCCTCTATTATGGGTTGATCGTGTTTACCCATATCTGGGCTGATTCATTTTTATCAGCCAAGGAGGCCAGTGCTTGCTTGGTCATCCTAGAATTATGCTCTTGCTTTCGGGCCCAGAAGATGAGCTTCAAAATTATAGCGATGATAATGATCACAAAGAGGATAGTGGGTATTTGTTCCAGCCAGTTAAAAGATGGGAGCTTTGGCATAGCATTTCGTATATTAGTTACAAAATCGTCAACCATTTTTGCCAAATCAAAAGACAATTCTGGAGCATCTTTTGGCGCGGTGATTTCATTATGCAAGGCTAACAGGTCTAAGGACATATTAGTATCATGCCAGACCCCTAGAAGGTCATGTTTGATCTTTGTCTAATTATAATGACTTTCATTATAAACCTTAGGAGTAACACAAATCCATTTGTATGCTGCATGACATTGAACTCTAGTTCTAAGTCTCAACTCCTTAATTTTATGTTTAACATAATCAAGTCTATCTCCCAAATAGTTTACTGTATCAAACAATGCTTTTATACCCATATCTATTTTTGCGTCAACTCTCTCTTGGGTGCCCAGAGTCTGAGTAACATATAAGGTAAGTTAACACAAGCAGTTACATTTTTAAATGCAAAATCAGAGCCGCTATGGTAGGAGGACATCCCTCCCATAGTGGCAGCTATTTTCCAGATGTGAATCTGGGGTCTATGAGAAGATGACTATTACATACCAGCTGTAAAACCTAATTTTATCTCTGCTAGGGCCTTATTTTTAGTTGGAATATCTTTTTGCAAGGCAACCCATAACTTGAAATATTGGTCATAAGTTTGACCCACAGACCAATCCAAAATGTATTTTATCTGTCCCTGTAATGTTACTTTTTAAAGGTGAGGAGAATATAATTTTTTTCCAATGGACACTCTCATTATAACATACCAGATCCTCTTCACAAGGTAACTGTGACTGAGGAGGTGTCAAACTTTTTACTTTCTTTCCTTTTAGTCCCTACATAACTAACCCTTGTATCTTACAATTAGCAGGTCCAGACTTATAAAATATTTGGGGTGTCAGGGTTAAACATCCCTGTACAATTACATTTGCTGAGAAACAAATAGGTGTACCCAGACCTATCCCAGTGTAGTTGATAGAAACAGCTTTTGGGATTTGGGAAAAGTCTATAGCTGGAAGTCTGAGAAGAGGAGGATTATTTATAGTCACCATAATTTGTTTTTCTTCCCACATAGCAGGGTGGAGTAAGGGTGGGTCAGGAACGTAGGCTCAGTATACTTCAGCTGTCGTCCTCAGAATCAGCTGCATCAGGAAGGTGATCTTCAAAGTGTTCCGGCATCCTGTGCTGTCGAAGTTGAGAGAAATCAGACTCCAACTGGTCTCGGCGCTGCTTTGAATCCACAGGCCGCACAGCAAGAGCAGGAACCCACCGAGGTGTCCCATTATTTCTAGGAAAAACACAAACAGAACCCCGAACCTGTGCAATTACAGGGTCAGATCCTTCCCATTGATTAGTTTCCAAGTTTTTCCACATAACCATTGCTTTGGAGGCAGAATCATGGGAAAAATGTCTATCAGTTGCAGATTTACCTTGAGAATCCAAAATTTAAAAATTTAAAGTAAATAAAGTTAAAGCTAAAAGGTTGCAAGGAGACTCTGAAGCCAAAGGGCCTAATTCCCCCTTTTTTATTTTTTCAAGATAGGTTTTAAGAGTTTTATTAGCTTGTTTTACAACAACCTGACCTTGAGGATTATAAGGTAAAGCAAAATTTGAGCAATATGTTATTTTTTGTTAATTTGATAATCTACTACTTGACATCATGATTTGGTTTTTTTCCATGTAATCACTATTAATTATTTTTAATAATTAATTGTATTTCCTTAGAAGTTAAACTAGATCTTCCTACCAGAAGACCAAAAGTTTTTGGTGGCAAAGGACCAAAAATACCTGTCGGAATACAAACAGGTTAAATTTTAGCCTGTCATTTAGCATTAGGATAAAAACACTTGATGTTTTTAATACTTGTTGGTTAAAACATAGCTTAAGAATTTTTTAGCTTTACATATTTTAAGTAGCATATATTAGAACTTCGACCTTTAGTGACTCATATTTAATTAACATTTAAAAGACTGTAATACTAAATTGTTTTTACATATAAAAACACACTTATAAGACTTAAATATATCTTGTTTTGTTGATGTTAAACCAAGAATACTTTATGTATTGTAATTGGTGTTTGGCATTTAACTTATTAGTAAGGATAAGTCATTTATAAAAACTTACTTATTTTTACTTAGTTTACCCATTTAAATAGTCAGTACTTTAACTTACTATTTTAATAAAGTATTCTGAAATAAACAACAAGCATTGTAATCTTTAATATCAAATAGCAACAGACATGTACTCTTAATCATTTAACCTGAAAGAAATAGCTATTAACCTTTAATAATATAAAAAACAAATAAAAAGCTTATTTGTTAAAGATGTAAATCACGTGAACTAAAAGGTATTTGGATCCATTTTAAATTTAATGAGTGCTCTTAAATTATTTTTGGTACCATATGGATATGTTTGTATGAATACAAACGTATTTTATAGCTTTAACTTGCCAGGCATTAAATCTTTATAGATAACTATTACAAGCAGTGCATTAAGCAGAAACTATCCAGGATGGAGACACAGAAAACAAATTTTTTTTTCTGGTGGCCACTGTCACCATGTGGCAGATCTGCATAAAACATTGCCATTCTTATCATTTACAGAATAAGCCTCCATTTTTTAATTTACATTTGAACCGGGAAAGATAACAAAAACCTGTTTTTTTGTAATTTTTAAACTTTTGTCTTTTATTTATTTAATATGTATTCTGGAGATAAGTTTTTAGGGATGTTAAATTACCCATGATCTTATTTGTGTGCTTTAAGGGTTTTTTACTTATAACACAAAACTAGG
>PVLC010001367.1:56250-84561 GCA_004027655.1 Graphiurus murinus
GGTACTGGGGATTGAACTCAGGGGCATTCTACCTCTGAGCTATACCCCCAGCCCTATTTTTTATTCTTTATTTTGAAACAGGGTCTCACTAAGTTGCGGAGTGCCTCACTAGGTAGCTGAGGCTGGCCGCGAACCCGGATCCTCCGGTCTCAGCCTCCCAAATGCTGGGATTACAAGCGTGCGCCACCACGCCCGGCTACAAAACTAGGATTTTTAAACAAACAAACGAGACATAACGAAAAACGACCTAGGATCAGATTAATCTCTGTCCTCAGTGAACTGTACAGTTATCTGAATTTTGCATAAATACTTTTACATACTTTTAATTATTAGTGTACATCACCTGATTTCTTTATAGGTAAAATATCTTGTTTGCAATCCTTATTAGCATTTTTAAAAGCAAGCATATTTGTGAATTGTTGTCTGGTTACAAAATCTGTAAATCCTTCAGAGGGTCCTTGAACTACTCTAGTAAGCAGCTCCCCAGCACCTTTATTAGGTAAAGCGGACTAGGCTCTCTTTGCTGTAGCAGTTATTTGAGCATACATTCCAGGGTCATAATTAATCTGTGCTGGTAAATTATCATATTGTCCTTCTCCTGTTAGCATGTTTACACCTCTTTGGGGTTGTCCAGCCTGAGCATTTATCCTTGCTGTTTGAATTGCTTGTTCCTGAAATTTTGATCTCCAAAGTAAATAATCTCCTCCAGATGGTATAGCTCTTGCCAACATTTTCCAATCCATAGGTGCTAAATTTTGAGTATTATACTGTTACATAAGGGCAAGAACTAACGGAGAATGAGGTCCATAGGCAGAGACTGCGTCCTTTAACATTTCTATCTCTTTTGTGGCTATCAAAACATGCTGCCTTTGACAATTGCTATCCTCAAGAACAGGGAAAGCCTCAGACCTGAACTGCACTCTTATGGGGTTTTCTACTTCCTTAGGCTCCCAAGATCTCCATTTACAACATAATTGTCTAACAGAAGAGCCTGTTTTGTGCCTGGGCAGTTCCAAAGGTTGGGCTAGACTGTCATCTAATTGTTTTGTTATCCTTTTGGCACCTTTACTGAATTTGTTAGCAATCTCTACTTGTAATTATTTAATTTGCTGAATGATATTCCTTTCCTCCTGTTTCAATTCTTCTATATCACTACCTCCTGAATTATATGCATTCTTCTCTAATTCTTTCTCCTCCTTGTGAGGGGAGGAAGGGGTATCCTCCTCCTCATCCAGCTCTGACTTTTGGGATAACTTTTCCTGCACCTCCTGCATAGTTGCTTCACGTTCTTCTAATTCTTCCCTAGTCCTTTGATCAGTGCCTTTTAGGTAATCATTTGCTAATCTCCATATGGAAAATCCCCAAATTGGAAAATTAGTGGAGCCCTGTTTCCTTAGAGTTGTCTATAAATCTTCTTCACTTGGTTCTAATCTGTTGGGGTAAGAGATCCTCCATATGGGAACCAAGGGCTATATTCTTCCACCAAGTTTACAAAGTCTCTTATAGTACTGGCTTTAAGCCCACTGCCTTGATGCTTTAGAAGAACA
Source organism: Graphiurus murinus (assembly GCA_004027655.1). NCBI lineage: Eukaryota > Metazoa > Chordata > Mammalia > Rodentia > Gliridae > Graphiurus > Graphiurus murinus. Next base: position 57,798 of record PVLC010001367.1, read on the forward strand.
GTCAAATCCTGGGTTAACTTCCTTTTTGAAATCCCCTTAATACTTAATCCTGGGTTATCTTCCTTTTTGAAGTCCCCATAGTACTTAATCCTGGGTTACCTTACCCATAATGATCACTGGTATCGTGCTTACCAGTCTTCCAATACACTCCCATTTGAGTGGCTCCTCAGTACCCTTCAATTTTGCAGATCTAGGTCGGACCTCCAATTTCCTCGGGCCAGCCAGGCAGTGGTGAGTCTCTGCTGACAAACTGGGAGCTGAAAATAAGACAAAGACAAGACAAGACACCATAGACACTGTGGACAACTTGCAAGGGGAAAACAGTATGGTGATTTTATTGGGAGGCTTAGGTACATTTATATCACTGCATGGCCATTGAGTATATGCTTAACAGACATTATTTCAAAGATCAGATGGTGCCACACAACCGCCCCTGAAGAAAAACCTGTTTTCTTCCTTAAGGCCTCTACGCCTTATCTAACAACTCTTTTTTGGGGAACTGAAAGTGCATGAGCCATAAACTCTCACAATTCTGTCTCCTGGGTAGTTACAGGTTTATTATCTTAAAGATCACGATGTACAATGGTCACATACCTGCTCTGACTAAGCACTTCCAAAATCACAACCATTTTAGCTCCCTAAGTTTTTTGCTCCTTACATCTGCAGAATGTGCAATATAGCAGCAGTGGTGCCAACTTCTGGTGGAAACTGGGTCAAAGGGTGGAGTAGGTAGAAGTGATGCTCTTCAAAACTTGTGTCTGCCAACTAAATTATGATTAAGGAGTATGTCCCTTGAAAAATCCAAAGGAAATTTGTGAACTGAGTTGTTCATTAGATTGGTCCCTATATTGTTTTTATAGTACCTGAACTACCATAAATGCATCAATCCCATATGAATAAGTACCATGAATTATACTATTCTAGTGACAAGCTTTACTCATGTCTGGAAATTAATGGCTATTTTCAGTGAATCTAAATCTGTAGAGCTATGACTGATCTTTGTCAGTCATAAAAATAGGCTGGAAAACAGAAGTACAGAGAGCTCTATTCCCATTTTTGGTTTTTCCCAGTTGTATAACCCAGGGCAAGTCACTAAACTGGACTATATTTCAATCTCCTACTTATAAAATGATGAGAGAAAAAATTGTGCTGCCTCTTCAGGAACAGATATGAAGATCAGATGATACAATTGATCAAATGATAGCACTTAAGATGTTATAAAGTGGTTTGCAAATATAAAATATTGTCATTTTTGTTTTACTCTAATATTTCCTTCAGGAAGTTAGAGTTGATTGCTATTATTACTATCATTTTATAGTGATATGGGGTTATTGGATGCAATTGGGTTTTTGTTGTTGTTGTGTGTTTTTTGTGGTACTGGAGATTGAACCCAGGGGCATTCTACCTCTAAGCTACACCCCCCGTCTCACTAAGTTGGCAGGGATTCACTAAGTAGCTGAGGCTGGCCATGAACCTTTGATCCTCCTGTCCTATCTCAGCCTCCCAAGTACTAGGATTACAAGTATGTGCCACCAAGCTTGTTTATTGGATGCAATTGTATAGTGAGATATAGTTCTTTCTGAGATGACTACAATTCAGAATTCAAAATCACCAGAATCAAATATCAAAACAATTAAAGTACTATTCTAGAGAAATTTACTCATTTTAAAACTTCATCAGTTTTGCTCAGTAATATAGGGATGCTATTTTCCTTTTGAGTTTCTGTTACGCTTTCCTTCTCTTCTAATTTTTAAAAATCAGATGGCTTATTTCTATAAGAGGACTTATGTAGTAAAAATCAATGTTACCTTTTTACCAGTGCCTGTTTTTCTTCTGTGTATCCCCACTCTATACCCATCTACAGTGTTGGTGGGGAAGGAATCACTTAGGTTTTCTCATCTTGACTGTTTTCAGAGGAAAGGGACCTATGTAGCCACTTCTTCACCCCAGAAGTATCAGTGGATTCTGACAGAACTAGTCTGGCTACTGGGCACTCCCTAAGTGAACTTGCCCTATCAGATAAGGCAGGGAGTGAGTCTCTGACAGCTACCTCAGTCACCATCCTGGGTATCCATGGCGCAAGTGGGACTCTAATCAGACCTGTGTTATGCAAGAGGCTGTGTGTGGATCACTTCTCTCCTCTGCCTTTGGGGAATGCCTTGCCGCATCTATGGGCCCCAGGTGAGATGAATCCATATGAATTTTGGAAATTAAAACTGAAAACAGTAAGACATTTATCACTAAAAGACATTTCACATGTAAAGAGGAAACTATAGGTTTCAACATATATGAATGAATGATATACTTTTTATAGCTGAGGTAAAGATTTGGGCCTTTATTCAAATGGCAAATTAATTCAGGCTGCTCACAGAAGACACAATTAAGAGGTGATTTTATTTCTGAAGGCCACATCTTCAGCACAGAAGGTCAGCATTGCTGATAATTCCAGTGCACTGAATGTGGACAAAAGCAGCAGCACCCCTGGAAATGTCCTGGCACTTCAGCGGAGACCAGTGTGAAGCCCAGTACTCAGGAGGCTGAGACAGGAGGATTGCAGGTTCGAGACCAGCCTTAGCAATTTTGAGGCTCAAAATTTTAAAAATTGGGTTGGAGGTGTAGCTCAAAGTTAGAATTCCTCTGAGTTCAATCCAAAAGGGAGAGAGAGAGAGAGAGAGAGAGAGAGAGAGAGAGAGAGAGAGAGAGAGAGAGAGAGAGAGAGACACCAGTGTGAACAAATGGTTGATGATTGGGTCCCCTGTGTCTTAGTGACACACAAATGCAGGGTATAGTCTAGGGTGGGTGGAGCCCCAATTGCTACCATGTTTCCCAGTAGCCTATAAGAATGGGGTATGCAGTTGGATTTCAAGAGATTTATAGGTTATAAACAAATATGATAGCTCTTGAACTTTTGAATTTATAAACTGAGAGTTTGTTTGTTTTGAGATGGGGTCTTGCTGTGTTGCCTAGGCTGGCTCTGGACTCCAGCAATCCAACTCTATTTCTATGTTATGGCTCTTAATACACAAATTCACAAACTGAGCAAGGAATTTGAGAGAATTCATGACTAATTATTGTATTTAATCAAGGTTTTTGTTTTGCTGATGATCTTAGAACAGTTAGACTCACAAATATTTAACAGCAATCTTTGCTTCCTTTCCTTGTCCTTCAATTGTGAAAAAAGAATAATGAGCTGGGTGTGGTGGTGCTGGCCTGTAATCCCAGTACTTGGGAGACTAAGACAGAAGGATCACAGGTTCAAGGCCAGTGCACAGCAGCTTAGTAAGACCCTATTTCAAAATAAAAAAAGACTGAGGGAATAGATCAGAGGTAGAATGCACCTGGGTTCAATCCCAGTACCACAAAACAAAAGTAGATACTTGTTTTGAAAAAGCACCACAATTCTATCATCCAAATGTAGCAACTATTTTAATGATATAGCCACCTTTTCGGTCTATGGCCTTGTGTAATAGCAAGTAGACTGTGTCCCCAGTTTGAGGAATGTCTTGGAAGAATTTCAACAGAATTGTTAGAAATATGAATTCCTTGCTGCTCTTTGCAGAGTATTCTGTGGGTGGCTGGCTTCTGTTTCCCCTTTGTTGGCCTTCAAGTTGCTCTTGCTGCCACCTCATGGCCTCTGTTGCTTCTGGCTGTCTATCACTAAGGGTGTGAGGTTATTTTCTGTGATTTGAAGCTTGTCCCAGCTGAGTTCATCTGAAGAGATTCTTGTGTATCAGGATAGCACACTTTCAGCTTGAATCTGGGCTGAAGATCCCGCAGGTTCAGGCCCGTCTGAGCATGTCTGGAGAATTGGTGAAACCAGTCTGTTTTTCTAGAACCTGAAGAATTGTGTGGGAAAGAGCTTGAGCTTTGTCTCCTACTCAGGCAACTAGGCATTTTGGATAAAGTGTGTGCTCCTCTGACAGAAGTCTAATTGAAGGGCAGCTGTAGAGTCTCCTGGGAAAGAACTCATCCTAAGGATGGAAGGAGTCTCACAAGCTCTTCAGAAACACACCCATAGTCATTGAGGAGAAAACAGCCACTCACTTGTGCTCCCATCCAGGTTCCATAGATTCATGTCTGGATTCTAGAGAAAGTAAGGGCTGTAAGTAAAAACTGAAAGAACATTCACTGAGCACTCTAGAAAACATCGAGGCACCTGTACCACACAGGGCATTGTTTCCACCCCTCAGATTTAAAGTTACAAAGGGAAGAGAGATGGTAAAAGAAAACTTAAAACCAGTTCAATTTTTTTATTTTTATACTTTTTGGGTGCATTGGAATTATATACCATAGTGAGGTTCAAAATGATATAAACATACATGTACACATCACTTATGTATTTCCCTCCACATCTCAACCTGCTCTGCCCTCATCCCTCTCTGTACATATTAGTGAAATTGGTAATGATACCTTCATATAGGAACATAACATTATTTCGAACTATTTCCTTCCTCATTTCTCCTTTTCCCCCTCCTCCTCCCTTCTCCCAGTCTCCTTCCACTATTATACTGGTCTCTCTCCTCATTTATTTGAAGTCCCTTTTGCTTCCTATTTTCTCAACAGCTTCCACATATGAGAGAAAACATATGACCTTTGACTTTCTGAAGATTGCTGATCTCACTTAGCATAATATTCTCTAGTTCCATCTATTTTCCTGCAAATGATATAATTTTGTTCTTCTTTATGACTGTGTATTTATGCCACATTTTCTTTTATCCATTCTTCTGTTGATGGACACCTAGGTTGGTTCCATAATTTGGCTTTTGTGAATTGTGCTGCAATAAACATTGGTATGTATGTGTCACTATAGTATTCTGACCTTAATTCTTTTTTTTTTTTTTTTTTTTTTTGCGGTACTGGGGATTGAACTCAGGGGCATTCTACCTCCGAGCTACGCCCCCAGCCCTATTTTTTATTCTTTATTTTGAAACCGAGTCTCACTAAGTTGCGGAGTGCCTCACTGGGTAGCTGAGGCTGGCTGCGAACCCGGATCCTCCGGTCTCAGCCTCCCGAATGCTGGGATTACAAGCGTGCGTCACCACGCCCGGCTTGACCTTAATTCTTTTGTAAAGATACCAAATAATGGTATAGCTAGGTTATATGGTGATTGCATTCCTGGAGACCATTTCATGTAATAAAACATACTTGAACAAGGAGAACATTCTAGAATAGGACAATGTTCCTGATCAAAGACGGTTCAAAATGCCCTACCCCATCACATGTGTGAGTGATATGTATAGCCAAATAGAGAAAAAGACAGGACATAGAGAAATAACCTGATTGGCTGCAGTTGCTTCCCTCTGTGGACATGATCTGATCAGTAGGCAGCCTGTGACTGGCTGGAGGTCAAGTGGCTGAGACTCAGATTTTGGTTTGTTTACTCAGCACACTAGGTTCCATAAGAAGGTTGCTTTAGGCTGAACTTATCACCCAAGCACTGATACAAGTTTAAGCCAAACTTATTTCAGTTTATCAGAGATTATCCCAAATTAGCCATGGATCACCAAACTTTGTTGCTGTAAACTTTTAAGATATGCCCAGAGTGTGGTAAAGTTCTTTGTGGTCAGTGAAGTGAGGACAGGGCCTGGGAGAGACAAAGCCTAGGAGAGCACTGGTGATCCTTGAGGAGAATGTGGGTCTACAAGGCAGTGGGAACATTAGTAAAGCTACCTTTGTTCCTGATTACAAGAGAGAAACTCCCCAGGGATTCTCACCAAAGCATCTCAGGGGGCTAATGACCAGGATTATGCAAAGTAGTGAGTTGGCCAAGAATAAGGCTGGAACCTAAGCATATGACTTCTGAACAAGAAAATGTTTTCCAAGATCCAGAATAAGGTGTTCAAAGACAGTGTATTGAGGGACCTAACTTAGTGGAGCTTCTCTGAGAAGAAGACACTAAAGCAAAGACTTGGTGAGTAACTGGTGTGTGTGGAGAGTGAGGATTATCCCAGAGAGAGGGAGCAGCATTTGGGAACAGTGTTGCTGGCAGACCCAGAAATCCGGAGAGAGCCATGGCACAGTGAATAGTGATGGGAAGAGGATGTAAGATGCAGCTCAAGAAGGAGATAGGGACCAGATCTTGGAGACTTTCATAAACTGAATTGAAATGCCAGGCTTTACCTTACATCAATAAAAAAGCCATCCAAGACTTTCACAATCTGAGTTAAATTTGTAAAGAATCACTTGAATAAAAATAAGACTAAATATGGAAAGACAAATTGCAAAAGCAATGCAATACTCCTTGTGAGGAAGGATGACAATGGCTTCAAGACAGAAGAAAAGGAGAAAAGTATATAGAATCAAGAAACAAGGAAAATGAATTGTCAAGGTGCAGTTGCTGGTTGGAAAAGAGTTTCCAAGACAGAAGATAGAAGTAGACAGATTTTATTAAAAGGAAAGCATTTGCGTTTCAGGCCCTGGAAGTAATTTCTGCACTGTCCCTCTGCAGAAGAGTGGCAAGCCTAGGGAAGAGTGGGAAGATCATGCTGAAGCACCGTTTTTGCTGGGTCCATGTTCCTGGGTTTTCCTTTGTCAGGGGCCCTCAAGGACATGATGGAGTTTCATTGCATTGTTGGTGATGCAGCTGGGCTTGCAATCAGGACAATCCCCCCCACCCCGCCCCCGCTTCCCAAACATATTCTTCAGTTTCCTCCTCTTTTCCCTCAAAAGTTCCAATTTCATGCATATTAGGCCTATGTTCTGTTCATTTTTGTTTCTGTTTCATTTTGGATAGTTTCTTCCCGGTATCTTTTCAATCTTGGTGATCTTTTTGTTTGCTAGAGACTAATCTGCAGTTAATCACATTCAATGTAATTTTATCACAGAGGTGGTATTTTTCATCTCTAGATGACATTTGTTTGGGTGTTTTCACATATTCCACATGTCTCCTCAATATCTTTACACTTTCCTCTTATTTCTGGAATGTATGAAATACAGTTATAATTACCATTTTAGTGTCCTCGTCAATGAATTTCATTCTCTGCCATTTCTGGGTCTGTTTCAATTAATTGATCCTCCCTCCCCTCATTTAGAGTTACATTTTCCTGTTTTGAATGTATGGTAAATTTGCAGCTAGCAGGTGGTAATTTAGTGAGACACTGTTTCAAAATAAAAAACAAAAATGTCTAGGGGGTGCAGCTCAGTGATAGAACACTCCAGGGTTCAATTCCAAGTATCTAGCACCCCCCCACACACATAGCAACTATGCTAAACATGTACTCTTTGTTCTCATCATCAGTTCCTAAATAATACACTATAACAACTATTTATATCACATTTTATCAAATTAGGTATTATAAGTAATCTAGAGATTATTTAAAATATAGAGGAGACTGGGAATAGGTTATTTGTAAATACTATGCCAGTTGTGTGTGTGTGGCAGGGGGATACTAGGGATTGAATCCAGGGCCTCACACACGGAGCTACATACGGAGCATGATGTTCTCCAGTTACAACCATTTTTCCTGCAAATGACATGATTTTGTTCTTCTTTAGGTTGATACTCAATCTTTCTTTTAAAAAAAATTCTCTTAGTTTGAGACAAGGTCTCACTAAGTTGCTCATGCTGGCCTCAAATCTGTGATCCTCCTGCCCCAGCCTCCCTAGGAGCTGGTAATACAGGTATGTGCAATGGAACTGATAATATTTTACAATGTTCTATAATGGAGTTGAGCATCCACAGAATTTGCAAAGGGCCCAAAACTAATACCTCACCTGCAATGAATCCCAAGAGACAACTGTACTGAGGAGGTATCATGAGTCTTGTACTTGTTGTTCAGTGAGCATGAACTATTCTTTGCCCTTTAGGAACTCTAAAGATTATTCCCTTCAATCCTTTCCTCTGTTATTTTCTTCTGGCCTTTTGGGTAGTTTCCTAACACATATGCATTTATCAGTTCTTAAGGTAGAGGCTCAAGGGAATCCTCTACAGATTTCTCTGTGTTTTGCTTTTTCTCTGGTACTCTGCCTGGTCACCTTTAGCTATCTTGGCCATCCTAGACTCTGAGCTCCATTTCCCTAACTCAGAAAGAATAACAGGCAGTGTTTGGATTCCCTCTTTTTACACTGCAGCTTGGAAACTTTCCCCAGGAAGTAATGGGGAAACAATCTTATGATTCACTCATTTTTTTTTCCCTTACTATTAAGGATCACCGTTCTGTACTGTCTGATGTCTAAAGCTTAAAAAATATTTTCACTTATTTTATGTAGTGTGTTGTTTCTAGAGAATTAATTTGGGCCATATTTCTTCATCCTGGCTGGATTCTCAACTCTGTATATGAGAATTGTATTTTTATAAGCCTAAATGTACAGTTTTACATTCATCCCTATGAATTTCACATTGCTAATCTTATCATTTTAATTCTCTTCTAACATTTTGTCTCTTTTGCTCCAATTAGTAGCAAAAAGGACCAAGGACAGAGTTCTTAGGCCTTTTACCAGGCATCAACTTGAAGTTCTCTTCAAACTGTTTAGAAGAGGTCTTTGAAAACATTGATGCAGAATTGCAGAATCATAGTAATAGTATGGAACTTATATTCTCCTTTTCTTTCCACAAAAGAACACAAGACAGTCTTTTATCATTTTTTTTTTGCCAAAGTATTCTACATTTATGTTCTTTCCATTTCTAGATCTAGCAATAACCAAACGAGAATTTAATATATTCTATATGACCTATTCTTAAGAAATTCATGTTGGTATTTAGAGATCTTTGCTTCCAAACAGTTCTATAATCTATTCCAGAATTGGGCTAAAAATTGATGTCAAGATTGTATAGACCTATAGCTTCCAAATTCAACCTTTAAAAAAAGTAACATTTGTCCATTTCTGGTATTCTATCATTGCTAGATTTTTTTTTCCAGTATTGGGAATTGAACCCAAGGGTATTCTACTTCTGAGCTACATCCCCAGCCCAATTTTTTATTCTTTATTTTGAAACAGGGTCTCACTAAGTTGCGGAGGACCTCACTAAGTACCTGAGGCTGACCATGAACCTAGGATCCTCCTGTCTCAGCCTTCCAAGTACTGAGATTACAAGGGTGCACCACCATGCCTAGTTTGTTATTACTATGATTTTTCAGAGATTATCAACACTGTTTCTGGAATTATATTTGTAACTCTTTGTAAATTAAATTTTTTCAGTGTTCTACTTAGTTTCTCCAAAATAATTTGATATATTACCTACCTAGATAAGGCTTTTTCTATATAACAGAGACTGAAAACATGTGAATAATAATTTTTTAAATTTTATTTCTAACAGAGAATTTGAGTGAAATGTAAATGCCTTTCTTATATAGGCTGATCTGACAAAAAACATTCCAACCATACTTGATTTTTTTTTTTTCAGTACTGGGGATTGAACCCAGGGGCATTCTACCTCCATGCTATACCCCCAGCCCTATTTTTAAATTCTTTATCTTGAAACAGGATCTCACTAAGTTGTAGAAGGGCTCACTAAGTAGCTGAGGCTGGCCGAGAACTTGCGATCCTCCTGTCTCAGCCTCCCAAGTACTGGGATTACAGGTGTGTGCCACCATGTCTGGCCATACTTGATTTTAAAATTGTCAATTTGAGTATTAGTTTCCATGATGGAGAAAAAAAAAAAACAGGACCTATGAATTCTCCTTTTCTTCCATCATTTGTTAATGTAAGTTGTCATTACTGATTTTCTTCATAATCTATGAAGAAGACTATCTTTGTTAGCCTCCTTGGCACTTTTTTTTCCCTTTCGGGCTTGGTCCATTCTGTGAGAGTTGGCTTTCCTGACAGTAGTATTTGTAAAGGGTCTTACCATTGTATGTGCACCAAAGTCATATACACTCATAACATTTTTAATCCCTGAACAAAGCATTATAAGTCAACATAAAATAGATCACATCCTGAATGAATCAGATCTATTTTTTTTAATCAGAAAATTTACCTCTGTACATGCATAATGAAAATCCAAGCATACGAAAAACATTTTAAAATCAAAGTTTGGGGTTTAGTGAACTTGCGTAACAATGACTTCAATAATTGAATAAGGAAGACAGTTGTGCTGGCAGAAAACAAGATTAGCAAAAACAAACAAAAAAACCCCGACAAAGTTATATGGTCCAGATTTTAAATTCTATGGCAAAGATGTAAAACCTTCCATCTTAAAAGCATAATCTTTTGTCCAATTATATTGTTTTGTGGAAGGCTTGACTCTGAAATGAAACAAATTTATTCACTGTCAGATGAAGCTGATTTTAATTCAAAAGAGTAATTGTGGTGGGAGAATTAAAAAAGTGTATTAAAAGAAAAAGGATCCTCAAATACCCAACTAGCTGTAAATGTTCATACTTAGCTAACATTTACCCAGTGCCAACAACATACCAGGCACTGATCTAAGCACTAAGGATATTGTGATGAACCAAGTAGACAAAAATTTGTGCACCTATGGAGTTTACCTACTAGTGAAGTAAGGGGTAGAGAGTAAGAAAATAAGATAATAAATTGGTCAGACATTTAAAACTATAGGATTTGTAGATCCTCATAGTCCAATGGAAATATAATGCAAGTGACTTAAGTAATTTTCAATTTTCCATTAGCCATATTAAAAACTAAAAAGAAATAGGTAAATTGAATTTTTGCAAACTTTTTATTTGAATCGTTTTTTATTACAAGAATTATAAAGGTAGTACTCAACTTCCCTGTTAAGATGTTATGCTACTGTGGTACATCTGGCAGAAACTAAGAAATCAACACTGGTACGTCACTATTAACTATACCCTAGACTTTATTTGGATTTTAGCAGTTTTTCCCTTAATGTCTACTTTCTGTTTAAGGATCCAATCCATGATACATGGTAATGGTATATTTAGTTGTCATCTCTCTTTAGTTTCCTCTATGCCAGAGTAACATTAATTTTTGTAATATATTTTATTTAATGCTTATAGCAAAAAATCATTTTAACCTATAACCAATATTTTAAGATTATCAATACATTTTACATTTCTAATATTAAGTTTTCAAAATTCAGTGTGTATGTTACACTTACAAGATATATCAAACTCAGACACCTTCATAAGAAATATCTAATCTGAATAAGGATCTCACAAAATATACAGATCTAAAAGTAAATCACAAGTATGCTTACAAGTTTTCAATAACTGCACTAAATATCAGTTGTTGTTGTTTTCCCCCTGTAGTACTAGGAGTTGAACCAAGGGTATTCTACTTCTGGGCTACAACTCCAACCCTTTTTGTCATTTTTTATTTTGAAACAGGGTCTTGCTAAGTTGCTTAGGTTGGCCTCAAACCTGCAATCCTCCTGTTTCAGCCTCCCAAGTACTGGGATTACAGATGAGTGCCACCATACCTGGTTTAAATACCAGTTTTAACTTTAAATTTTCATTTAATTAAGATTAATTAATTTAAAATTTTAGTTCCTCAGTTTCAGTAGATAGTCACGTGCTCAGTAGCCATGGGTGACTAATAACATTTTGAACACACAGCTCTAGAACATTGTAGGGACTTTGAGCATTCTGAGCTAGTCAGGGGACACTAGTTTTTAGCTGAGGAGCAACATGATCTGGTTTAAGATTACTGTGGTGGATAAACTGAAGTGATGTCAGGGCAAAAGCAGGAGACTAGGCAGGAGGCCACTAGTCAAGTAAGCGATGAATGTGAGGTGGACTGAGTGGTCACAGTGGAGGTGGGGAGAAGTAGCATTCTGGGAACATCTTGTGATAAAACCTTACTCAATATGCTAATGAATTAGAGGTGGTGTCAGGGATGACACAAAGGTTTTGGGCCTAAAAAAATTGGAATAATGAGCTGGGTGTGGTGCTGCACCCTTGTAATACTGGTACTTGGGAGGCTGAGACCGGAGGATCACAGGTTTGAGGACAGCCTCAGCAATTTAGTGAGGCTCTCAGCAACCTAGTGAGACTCTGTTTCCAAATAAGAAATAAAATTAGTCTGAGGGTGTGGCTTGGAGGTAGAATGACTCTGGGTTCAATTCCCAGTAAAACACACACACACACACACACACACACACACAATTGGAATAATGAAGTTATCTTTTACAGAGGAGACTGTCTAAGAACCAAGTTTGAGTAGAAAGAACAGGGGTTCAGTTTTGGACATTTTGAGTTGAAAATGCCTATGAGATGCTTAAGTGGAGGTGTTAAATAGGCAATGTATATTTGAATGTGCAGTTCAGGAGAGTGCTCAGCTGGAGATATAAATTTGGGAGTCACAGATATAGAGATGGTATTTAAAGATACAAGACTGTAGAACACCACCAAAGGGGTAACTGCACAAAAGTATTAGAATGAAGTTACCGGTGAAGCCCCTCCACCCCATCAACAAGAATTGGTAGCATAAGAAACTCCTTCCAAGCAAAGCAGTGTTAGACAAAAAGGTGCAAAGGTAGATTCGTCAACCATGGGACAATCAATCATTTTGCTTTGCTGAAGCAAAAATGTGTAGCCAGCAGATGCAGAAAAAGGCGGTTAAGAGATGAAAGCATTTCATGCTGGCTGGGGATGAGAGTTCTAAGGACAGCCTGAGAGTTAAGAAGTGACAGCTGCAGTTAGTTTCCTGCACATTCACAAAACCAAACAACCTGTCCCACCATAGAGCGAATGTTGTCATTTGGCCACAACAGAGACATCTCTTCTTTTGCAGATGAAAAGAAACCGTTGCTCGAAACCTCAAAGTCACTTAACAGCAGAGCCTCGCACCGGTTAAAGTTACTAGGGAGGTGCTAGTAATCCTCCCCCTCCCCCATGCAAGGACAACTGAGCTTGTAAGCGGTGCGGTCTTGGAAAGAGGGGACCTATGCAGCGAGTTTAGGAAGGGCAATCACGATGGATGTGTGAGTCTACGTAGAATTTTGACAAAGGGGAGGGTCTCGCCCCGAAGACGAGTCAAGGAGTCATTTAAAGGTAGTAGAAGGGCATAAATGCAAACTCAAGGGCAAAACGCAGTGATTCTTGAGCTGGCTACAGGGCTTAACGTAGCGCTGCTTAAATCCTTTCTTGCCATCTCAGCCCGGCAGCGAGAAACGCGGGGGACAAAGAGGGGCTTTGGTGGCGGAGGAGAAGGGCCGATCGCCAAGAACCTTGTAGGTATTGCTGCTATAAGCAGTCGCCCCATCCTAGTTTTCCTCTCACTGGCTAACCTCGTCGGGGAGTGGCTACCTCCCAGACAGAAATTCGGACTGGTTAAGCCGCAAAATGCAGGAAAGCCAACCAGCCGGGCCCGGAGAACACCTGCCGCGCTCCAGCATCCCGCCATTCCCCGCGCCGCACAGCAGCACCAGGGCTCTGGGGCGGGGCTTGCGGGACGCCACGCAGAGGCCGTGCCGACGCGCAAGAGCCAATCACAACAGACGCTGCCACGTGACCGGCTATGACCAATACGAGGGCGCGGCGGCAGCGGCGGGGAAATTCAAACGTGTTTGTGGAGAGGGGCTTGGGTTCCATCTTTTCTTCTTCTCTGCTCTGCTTCCTGGAGGTGAGTTCTGCCTCGCGGACGCACGGAGAAACGGCTGCGGCCGGTGTCTGGGCTCCTTAGTGGAGCTGGTCGGAGAAAGGTGGGGGAGAGACCAGGGCGGCCCAGCGCCCAGCCCGCTTCTCAGGGCGGGGCTCCGAGGGCTCGCTGCTTCCCGGGTGTAGGGGGTGGGGTGATGCTGGAGAATCTGTTGAGGAAGTTAGAGTGGGTGTGGACCTCGCCGGAAGGAGGGCCCGGCGGGGCAGCTGCTCGGGAGATTTCCACCCAAAGAATCAGTCCCTCTCTGGTCTGCTGGGCTAGAACTGGGAGGAGATGGTGGCTATGTTCAGACAGTTACCTTTCAAACCTAATTTCAGAGGTGGGTGATATCTTGCTGCCCACCTTATCCCCTTTTTTATTGTTAAACTCGAGGATAGGTGGCAATGCTATTAGAGACCCTAAGTGACTGGGTTGATGTTTGAGAATGCCAGAAAGGAGATGGACAGGAAGACTGCAGACTCTGTTTACCCAACCACCATGCAGATGAGCATGTGCTCAGTACTGTAGGAGTAACTTAAGATTCTCGTATTAGAATGATTAAGGTAGCAAGTCATGGTTCTACCAGATATGCACAAGAAAAAAATCTCAGTTACCAATAAAGGGCTGTGATGTTCATATTCTACTTTGAAAGATCTGTGTCTGAAGATTTACTCACATAACGCCGGTGAATAAAGGATCGCCTATTTTCATTACCCAGAGGATTCTTTATGTCTGTCATTGCTACAATGCAAGCAAACATTCTATTATACATTTTTTTTTTTTTTTTGCAGTACTAGGGATTGAACTCAGGGGCATTCTACCTCCGAGCTACACCCCCAGCCCTATTTTTTATTCTTTATTTTGAAACCGAGTCTCACTAAGTTGCAGAGTGCCTCACTAGTATTATACATTTTTTTAAACGACGAAATTTACAAATGACCCCAAGAAAGTAATTCTGGAAAAAGAGTGACAGGAAGACAGTTAGTGCACAGAAGAAAATGGGAAGTTTAGAAGGAGCAGCAAGTTTTGTGCTGTGCATTGATCTGAAGATATGTTGTGAAGAAAAGGCATACTTGACCTGTTGAAATCTTCCCAAATTACAAAGCCATGTGAACATAGATATACTAATACTTCTCTAATAATAGCTGCATTAAATGTGTTATCAAAACTAATGCTTTAGCCAGGCATGGTGGCATATACCTGTAATTCCAATACCTGGGAGGCTGAAGCAGGAAGATTGCGGGTTCAAGGCCAGCTTCAGTAACTTAGCAAGACCCTGTTTCTAAATTTGAAAAAGAGCTGAAGGTGTAGCTCAGAGGTAAAATGCCCCTATACCCCTGGGTTCAATACATAGGAACCCCCCCCCCCCCACGCGCGCCCAACAAACAAAATTAATGCTTTATCTTCTGGGTTCTAAAAGGCTAGTTGCAACATAGAAATGGAGGCTGAGGACTTAAGCAGCAGAGAATTGACAATCGATTCCATAATGAACAAAGTAAGAGATATTAAAAATAAAATTAAAAATGAAGACCTTACTGATGAACTAAGCTTGAATAAAGTCTCTGCTGACACTACAGGTGAGTTTTTATTTTTAAGTAATAGTTGTTTTTTGAGTGTCCTCTAAGATAAAGAAATGAAATGGTGCCAGGAGCGGTGGCACACAACTGAGGCTGAAACAGGAGGATCATAGGTCCAGTGCTTGGTAATTTAGCAAGATCCTGTTTTAAAGTAAAAAGATAAGGACTGGAGGTGTAGCCCAGAGGTAGAATGACCCTCAGTTCAGTCCCCAGTACACAAAACAACGAAATAAAAACAAAGAAACAAATGAGATAGTACTATATGTTAACATAATGTAATTTTCTCAGGAACTGATGCTTTTTTTTTTTTTGCAGTACTGGGGATTGAACTCAGGGGCATTCTACCTCCAAGCTATACCCCCAGGCCTATTTTTTATTCTTTATTTTGAAACCGAGTCTCACTAAGTTTTGGAGTGCCTCAATAGGTAGCTGAGGCTGGCCTCGAACCCAGATCCTCCGGTCTCAGCCTCCCGAATACTGGGATTACAAGCGTGCACCACCACGCCCGGCTACACTTTATATTTTAACCTCTTTGTTTGGAAATATTCCACAATTTTCTGCTGTCAAAAAAAAATGAAACATCATTAGTGTGCTTAAAGGTAGTTTTCTTAACTCTTCCATTTCTGTTGATATGCCTACTATCAATAGATGTGTCACTTTTTCCATTCCTTTTTACTGTAAACTGAGGAAGCCTCAGAAATCATAATAAGGTTATGTATAAATTCAATGTCAAAAACTCAGTTTTTTATTTGAAGAATCTTCCTATTACTTTTTTTTTTTTAACCCTCTCTTATCCTTTCTTCCATTCACAGTGGTTTCCCTAATATCTCCTATAGCTAAACAAGCTCATATCCCCCAAAGTGTTAGTTTAGAAGCCTGATTCTTTACTATATTTCAAATGGCTGAGGTCATCTGAATGGTGACTTTTAAAGGATTGCAAATAAGTGGAAGAACCTGTGATCTAATGGTGGCATACTATACACACTTTGCAACAACCAAGAAAATGTTAATTTTAGTGTCAAGTAAATCTTAATAGACTGTCACCATACATTAGTATGTCTTAGCACCAACAAGCTTGTATATCAAGGTAGTTGAGTACTTAAGTTCCCTCGATCTTTAGCTCAAAACTGTAAACACATTATATTAACTAAGATGTAAAACATTCAATACTGAGAAAAATTCAAAGATGCTTAAAGTGATAGTTTTTAAATGAGAATTTATATATTCACTGTGCTACATTGTAATGCAGGATGGACATACTAATACTATCATGATAAAAACAGACACATTGTATGTTGAATAGAGGAAAAATGGGGTACCCAAAGACCTGAGGAATACACCTCCAAACCACAGTTTGCAAAATGTGTTCTTTAGACACATCATTGACTAATTTATTAGGAAAGCAATAGAAGATGAAACTGGAAATTAAGTTCAGATCAGACCAAATTAAATTTAAAGTGAAAAAGCAAAGTTATGAGATCACTATTTTTTAGTAAGAAGTAGACGGTAATTTTGTTTGCACAAGTAAAGGTTTAGGCTTTGTTGACATTAACTTAAGCTGATAAAAGGAATGGTAGCTTTTCTGGGCAATCAGAGCCTTATTTTGCTTAGTAAGGACTAAAAATCCTGAATAGGAAATTCAAGTTATCCTTTTAAAACAATAACACTAAAGTAAGAAGTACATTATAATGTAAAAATTCTGTCTGAAGATTATTCTTACTGTTTCTGTAGGTTGGGGTTTCATGGAAAGAAAACTGACAGCCACAAGAAATCCTACAAATTCTAAAGGTCTAGACCAGGGTAGTTATGGTTTGATGACGCCAGGAAATTAGCAGAGACTCTAAGAGAAAGTTAGGTAACTTGGAGGAAGAAGAAAATGATCATGTCAGTTTCTTATCTTTTGTAAAGCTGATTTTCTTTATTGTTTTGCAAATAATTTTAAGGTATACAGAAATAATGTTGATGGATAAGGTAAAGAATGTTTTATTAGAAAAGGAGCAGTAAGTTTCTGAATGTTTAATGAGTTAAATCATTGATAGAAAAATTTCCATTACTAATTATTACAATCTTAAAACAAGTATTACAAAGAGTTTATATACATTAATACAGTATAAATGCTTAACTACAGTTTGAAGAAAAAATAAGATTTGGCATGATTTTATGTCCTTCTCTCCATTGTGATATATTTTGTTCCACTTATTCAGATAACTCGGGAACTGTTAACCAAATTATGATGATGGCGAACAACCCAGAAGACTGGTTAAATTTCTTGCTCAAACTAGAGAAAAACAGTGTCCCTCTAAATGATGCTCTTTTAAATAAATTGATTGGCCGCTATAGTCAAGCAATTGAAGCACTTCCTCCAGATAAATATGGCCAAAATGAGAGTTTTGCTCGAATTCAAGTGAGATTTGCTGAATTAAAAGCGTAAGTATAAGCATTTTTTTCCTCCATGGTACTGAGGATTGAATCTAGGAACTCACACATGGGAGGCAAGCATTCTATTACTGAACTATGTTCCCAGACCTTTTTAAATTTTTAAATTTTAGTTTGAAACAAAGTCTCATGAAGGTTAGCCTCAAAGTAGTTATCACACCTGGCCTTTAATTACATTCAATTTTTGTGTGTGTGTGTGTGGAACTGGGTATTGAACCCAGGGGCATTCTGTCTCCGAGCTACACCCTATTTTTTATTCTTTATTTTGAAACAGGGTCTCACTAAGTTGCAGAGGGCCTCAGCAAGTAGCTGAGGCTGGCCGCGAACCTGTGATCCTCCTGTCTCAGCCTCCCAAGTACTGGGATTACAAGTGTGCGCTGCCATGCCTGACTCTAAAGATATTTTTAAAATAACTTAGCATTTAATTTTACATACAGAAAAAAAACAATATTACATGTCTTTTGGAAAATACAAATTTGAAGATGTAGAAAATTTTAGTAGTTGTGTTTTTTTTTTAATTTGACTGCTATTTTATTATAGTATTCAAGAACCAGATGATGCACGTGACTACTTTCAAATGGCCAGAGCAAACTGCAAGAAATTCGCTTTTGTGCATATATCTTTTGCACAATATGAGCTGTCCCAAGGTAATCTGAAAATGTTAACTCTTAAGTTTTAAGTAAAAGATAACATTATGTTGTAACTCGTCCTAATATTAAATCATATATTAGAAGTGGAAATTTTAAGGCAAAAAGCATGAAAGCTGATTAGATGAGAATGTGGGGAATGCTACTTAAGCATAAATATAGAGAATATTCGTTGTACTAGCTTTTCTACTAATAAGGACTAAACCAGAGAAATAAGCATGACCATTGTGCTATTAGGTTCAGAAAACTTCTAAAGGAAAGTGGCTTTTTCACTGAGTATTTAGAGAATAAAGCCTAGATAAACTTTTCTTAAGCTATGGTTTCATAGCACTGGAATATGTTAAAGTAGAGTTGCAACATTTAATTCGTAGTTTTCTTTAAAAAATTAAACTGCTATAAAAACATCAGTTTTTGCTTACATGGTTCTTTATAGTGTGCACCTTTTGGGTAAGACCAGGACATCTGCTTCCTCAGCTGTTTTTAGCTTGGTCATTCCACAGTCTTTTTTTCTTATTTCCTGGAGCTTCCCTCTATTTGCCCTCAGGCCAAGCCTCTCTATTTGCACTCTTTCTTATTTATGCTACAACTCAGATTCCACTTACCAACTCATGATAAACATATTATCAGTATCCTTATGATGGTGCTTAATGTAGGATTTGTACACTGAAGAGCATTCCTCAGATTTGAGGCTGAGGATAAGTAGTGTACAACTCAGAAATGGTTTGAGAACCCGAACTTTTACCTATACGGATGATAGGATTCTGAGTCCTAGTAATCTGACTCATCCTCAGTGTTTTCTGAACACCATCTGGTTACTTTTTAAATAGTCATACTTTTCCTGCCTAGAAAAATTGATTCCTTATACTTACCTCTTTAAAACACATAAATACTGAAAATCTTTTTTTTTTGGTGGTGGTGGTACTGGGGATTGAACCCAGAGACATTCTACCTGAGTTACATCATATATTAGAAGTGGGAGCCCTTTTTGTTTTGTTTTGAGGTACTGGGAATTGAACCCAGGGGCATTCTACCTCTGAGCTACACTCCTCCATTCCTGTGTTTTATTCTGTATTTTGAAACAAGATCTCACTAAGTAACTGAGGCTAGCCGAGAACCTATCAACCTGTGATCCTCCTGTCTCAGCCTCCCAAGTACTGGGATTACAAGCATGCACCACCATGCGCAACTAGCTCTTTTTATTTTTTGTTTTGAAACAGTCTTGCTAGGTTACTGAGAGTTTCAGTAAGTTGCTGAGGCTGTTCTTGAACCTTTGATCCTCCTGCCTCAACTTCCAAAGCCCTAGAATGACAAGCATGCACGACCATGCCTGACTGAAATCTTAAATTGAGTTATCTATGAAAAAGAAACTATACCACTGCAATGTGACAGTAGTCTTAAAATCAAAATCATGATTTTAAGCGGAGTCCATACATCGGTTGTCAGGAAATTCACATCCTCCCTGCAATCTCAGTCTTGCTCTGGTACATGTGTCTTGTAGAGGCAGAAGACATTCCGTAGTTCTTATCAGATTCTCAGAGGGAGCTATGATCTTAATTAGTTCTCAAATTATAGTTCTTATCTAAGCATTTCTTTCTTTTGCTGTCCCAAAGTACTCAGTTACATGAAATTCTACCACAACTCTTCAGTGAATGTGTGGTGTTGATCACTTCCAAGTATGTTCCTATTCTTTAAAATTTGCAAACTCAGAAACAAGAGGTTATCTCTGAATCATCTTTTAAGTACAAAGTACATGGCATCATAGTTCAATGACTATGATGATAATGTTGATAACATCCTGCAAAATACATAATTATACATTTAAAATTTATAAATCAAATATTAGAATTGAGTTTGCATTTGAAAGAAAATTTGTTTGCTAATCTGTAGTTAAAAAGGTAAATATTGTTTTGGTTATTTTGTACTGGGGAATGGTGTACCTAAGTTAATCTTTATTATTACATGTTTTTACACAAATCCTGTTGATGGAAGGCTTCCTTTTAGCAAATAATGTCAACCTTTCCTTGATGATAAAAATTACTATGAATGATACATCTTATTAGTGTATAAGAGATTATTGCTCTTAGAACTACTTTAATTTTTTTGTTTGTTTGTTTTTGTGTCACTGGAGATTGAACCCAGGGGCATTCTACTTCCGAGCTGTACCCCCTGCCCTATTTTTTTTTTATTCATTGTTTTGAAACAGGGTCTCACTAAATTACAAAAGGACTCACTAAGTAGCTGAGGCTGGCTGTGAATCTGCGATCCACCTGTTTCAGCCTCCCAAATACTGGGATTGCAAGTGTGCTCCACCATGCCCAGCTAATAACTACTTAGAATTCCTTCATGAAGGAATACACAGTATGTCAATTGCATATTACACAATGGAACTATTTTGACAGAATTGTTTACAGAAGAGAGTTAATATATGCATGAGAAATGAGAGATTCCTTATCCTTCAAATAAAGTGCATGAGTCTTGAAGCAGCATGAATCTTTTAAATTCTTTCCATGGTTCTGATGAATAAATAAGTATCTGGGGATGAGGGTGAAGAGTGCTGCCTGAAATGACAATTATTTTTTTTATTTTGTTAGGTAATTTCAAAAAAAGTAAACAACTTCTTCATAAAGCTATAGAAAGTGGAGCAGTACCACTAGAAATGCTGGAAATTGCCATGCGTAATTTAAATCTCCAAAAAAAGCAGCTACTTTCAGAAGAGGAAAAGAGAAGTTTATCAGGTAATTATTGTGTGCTAATACTTTCCTCAGCAGATAGTACTGCAAATAAGGATTAAGAATAATATTTTATAGAAAAGTATCATTTATGTAGAATGGTTAAAATCCAAGGTAAATTGCAGATGTACAGAGTGTAGGACTTTTAGTAATAAAAAGGTCTCTGTTTATTGAAATTTACTTTTTTTCCTAATCAAAATTCCATTGTTAATGTAATAGAAACAACTTAATCTAAGCAGGGAATGTCTTTTTGCTTTTAGAAATAAAGAATGTGCTTTTATCTTTTTAATACTTAGAATTGAAGGAGTTGTTAGAAAGAATAATCTTTATAACATCTTCATTTCTACATATCTTACATAGAGGCAATGTCTATTATCAATCAACTTAAATATTCTTATTTGTAAGATTACTTTTCTGTGTATTCCTTAGGTCTTTAAAAATCACAATTTTGCAATTTTTACAGCATCTACAGTATTAACTACCCAAGAATCATTCTCCAGTTCACTTGTACATTTACAGAATAAGAACATTGGTTGTGATTCCAGAGGACAGGGTACTAAAGCCAGGTTTTTGTATGGGTAAGAAAACTGAATGAGTTTTGTATATGCTCATATTTATATAAATAAATCTGTACATTTTCATTGTTATTGTATAATAACAATGTTTAGCAGTAAAGTAGGAAAGCATATTATTATTAACTCCTTGAAAAATTGGGGTGTTTTCTTTCTTTTTAGAGAGAATGTACCCCCACAAGATGCAGAAATAGGTCATCGAAATCCCCTGAAACAAACTAATAAAACTAAACGGGTAGGTTATTTTCAATCTACTTTGATTAAGATGGTGGTAGGGAAATCTTTATTTCCCGGTTGGTTACTTAATCTTTTGAAACATTTTTAGTCATGCCCATTTGGAAGAGTCCCAGTTAACCTTCTAAATAGTCCAGATTATCATGTGAAGACAGAAGGTTCAGTTGTGCCAAGTTTTACAAAAAGGTATGTTCAAACTTTATATTTGAAGATGGATGGCATCTGAGTAAAGTCTTACTGAGTAATAATAATTGTGATTAAGTTTTCCTTTAATTTTAGAAATTACTGCAATTCAAAATCCTTTCAAGAACAAAATGAGTAGAGAATGCTTTTTCACTCATGAGAAAAATTTATTATGGAACTATTTTAAAAATTAGGATAACATGAAAAAAATATTAAGTCAACATGAAGCTTAAAAGGCTTTAACATAGCTGGGCATGACGGTACACACCTATAATCCCTTATAAGAAATTAGAAACCTGTCTCACTAGGTTGCAAGAGGACCTCTCTAAGTTGCTGAGGCTGGCTGTGAACCTGTGACTCTCCTGTCTTAGCCTCCCAAGTAGTAGAATTACAGACGTGTGCTACCACACCCAGCTGATTCACATCTCTTTAAAAAAAAAAAAAAGGTGGAGCAGGTTATTGATAGGTTCTCCTTCCCTTAATTTGAATTCTTTTCCCCTTAAAAGGGAAACCGGACATGCTGGCACATGTTGGTAATCCCAGTACTTGGTAGGCTGAGACAGGAAGATTACAAGTTTGAGGACAGGTCCAGCAATGTAGCAAGACCCTGTTTCAAAATGAAAAGTAAAATATATCTGGGTGTGTAGCTCAGAGGTAGAATGTCCCTGAATTGAATCCCTAGTACCACACACACACAAAAAGAAATGGGAATATAATATTCTAACTCAACTAAAGCAGTGTTTCTGGCCTATTCTTAACTCTGTCAACCATTTGTAATACTATTTACATTGGAAAAGACTCCATGGGTTCCAGAGAATCATTTTGCAAATAAACTTGAGAAACACATTGATTGTTTTTAGTTGGTGCCTTCAATAAAGGCACTATTGTACTTATGCCTTCAGTAGATATTTGTATTAAAAGAGCATTCTGGTTGCCAAGGTAAAGCTTCATAATCTTATCACTGTCATTTCATCCTGCTACTCCATCTCAAATACCTAGTTGAAGCATAAAGAGACTTTCTCCAATTCCATAAACAAAACAAAAAAAAACCCTAAACTCCAACCATATTCTAGGACAAACTGTATGTTGGATGCTGTGGAGACCCACAAAAGAGTTCATTTTCTGGTTCTTATAATTAAGCTATTTGCAATTTGAAATAGTTTCACCTACATACTTTTCCTTTCCCACATTCTTACTTTAACTTCAACTATCACTTGATAGGTAATGAAGATATTGGCAGCCAGCCACCTATCTCTTTATCACCTTTATCATTGCCAGTACCTAATTTTTAGTCACCTTTGTATTAGAACCTTGTCACTTTCTTTCTTTCTTTTTTTTTTTTTTGGTACTGGGGATTGAACCCAGGGGCATTCTACCTCCAAGCCATACCCCCAGTCCGATTTTACATCTTATTTGGAAACAGGGTCTCACTAGGTTGCTGAAAGCCTCGCTAAGTTCCCAAGGTTGGCTTTGAACCTGGGATTTTCCTGTGTTAGCCTCCGAAATACTGGGATTACAAGCTTATACCACCATACCTGGCTCACCCTGTTACTTTTAAAGATTCATTTTTATGATATTTTTCCTATTTAAAAACGTGTGTATATTGTTAAAAAGCCAACTTAAAATATATTAAGATTAATTTCAGATTAAATACTAAAAGTATTTTATTTCATGGGTAATAGACAAATCTCTGGATCAGAATGCCGAGATTCAATGGTGCCTGTATCTAAACCAAGTGGAAATGATTCTTATGAATTGAGAAGCTTAAAGGTATTTCAATTTTTAATTCTTCATGTGAAGCAAAGTTTCCTGATCTAGGATTCATGGAGCTTTTTCTGAGGAAAGGGTCCAAGATTTATATATCTCCATCAGTTTCTCCTGAAGCAAGAGGTATAGAACCTCCAAAGGGAAGTGATATAGAGGTTCTGGACTGCGTTTCTCAGAGAATAAGGTGATAGAGAAGGATCCACTCCCTCTTAGGAGAACCATGAAGTGACATTTATTAAGCAAACATTTAAGCAGATTGGCTGGCCTGTGTTTGGGAAAGGCTAGGGGAGCTATTACCCCAGTTTTGTTTCTTGATATGTTTAATCCTATAATTCTGGTAAGACACCTTAAACAAAAGCCTGAGTATGTTGGGGCAGAGGTGAGAGCATAAATAGTCAAACCTTACCTCCTGATTTAGAGCAACTTTGTGTGAACTTCAAAGAGAGGAAGGAGTTTTAGTTCCTGTGTACTATGATTCTCAATATACTTAAACCCCTGGTATTGTGCTGTGAGTTGTTTCAGTTTTATTATCTTTTATTATTTTTTCTAATCCTGGATATCCTGGAGATTAGTTCTTAATTGTGTCAAAAAGTTTATTCTGGACTTAGAATTTACTCTCTTATAGTTATAAAAATGTACATTTTTATGAGTGCTCTTATTTTTTATGATAAAATATAATCATATGAACATAGTATTTAAATTTTCTCTTGTCATGAGGTTTATTCTGTGTTGGGATCAAACTTTGTAGCCCTTCCTCTTTTTAAGTGAAACATATTTTAGTAGTTGAAATATATGTCCATTGAAAGCAAATTGGTCAAAATTATGATTATGGTCCTATTGCTATAGTAAATAATTCACTTAGTATTAATTTGCTAGGAGTTTGTGAGTCCATGTAAGTCTAATAGTTTTGCTAACAATCTTTTTACATAGATAAGACTTTAGTATATTGGACAATAAGGCAAATTAGTACTACTGCTCTTTATGGGACTTTATTTGAAACTTTTTTTTTTTTCTTGTAGTCTGTTCAGAATATCCATTCCAGGGAACCTCTGATATCAGATGAAAAGAGTTCTGAACTTATTACTGATTCAGTAACCCTAAAGAATAAAACTGAATCAAGTCTTCTAACTAAATTAGAAGGTAAGAGTAATAGAATCAATACACTTATATATATTTTTTTAATGAAGATGACCATTTTTGCCAGACACAGTGGTACAGGCCTATAATCCCAGTACTTGGGATGCTGAGACTGGAGGATCACAGGTTTAAAATTAGTGTCCAGTATCTTAGCAAGACCCTATTTCAAAATAAAAAGTGAAAAGGGCTGTAGGTGTAACTGTAAAATGCCCCTGGGTTCAATCCCCAGTACCACCAAAAATAAATAAAAAGACAACTTTATATTTTGAGAAAGCAGATTAGCCACCTAAGAATTGCTATGTGAGACTATGTTTACCTTATGTTTTAGTTCAGGTATAAAGAGTGCTTGAAGAGTATTGAATGTACAACATAGGAAGTTTATTTGCCTAAAACATGCATACAAGGAAGAGAGAAGGGAAAATAAAATGGAACTAAGTTATTTTACTCAGTTGGCTTGACAGATATGTCATGGAAAGGGCACAGAAACTGGTTCTATATGAGAGCCCTCTCGATTTTTGATCAAGCATTTGGTTTTCCACCACATGGGTAATGTGATAAATGTTCTAGGCATATGCAAATTAAAGAGAGAGATATTCCCAAGGATGTTGCAGTTCACTTGTGGGAGTGATAAAAAGATATATAAATGTAGCAGGGTGTGGTGGCACATACCTGTAATCCCAGTATTTGGGAGGCTGAAACAGGAGGATTGCAGGCTCAAGGCCAGTTTCAACAACTTAGTGAGACCCTATATAAAAAACAAAAAGGCTGAGAATTTGGCTTGGAGGTAAAATACTGATAAGTTCAATCCCCAATACCACAAAAAAAAATAAGATACATAAATAAAATGCTCAATCCCAAGCCAAACCATTATTTTGATTAGATATCGATTCCTGTTCCTAGTATTTGGTGGAAACTCTTTTTTTTTGGTGGTACTGGGGATTGAACCCAGGGGCATTCTACCTCTGAGCTACCTCCCCAGTCCTATTTTTTATTCTGTATTTTGAAACAGGGTCTCACTAAGTTGCGGAGGGCCTCACTAAGTACCTGAGGCTGGCCAGTCTCAGCCTCCCAAGTACTGGATTACAAGTGTGTGCCAACACGCCTGGCTTAATACTTTGTATTTTAATATTTTCTCTGTGTCTGCTATAAATTGAGAAAATATATCAAGTATACTTGTAGAGACACAATCATGTTTGAAAATAGTTTAACCTTTTCCTTTCTAATCCTTTGAACTTTCATTTGTTTGCTTCGTCTTAGAGTTGCTAAGACCTCCAGTATAATCAATAGAAGGGATGATAGGTGACATCCTTATCTTATTCTTTTTCTTTAAGGGTAAATTTTCAGCCTTTTACCCTCAAACTGAGTGAGTTCTGTTTTATACTTGGATTACTAATAGTTTTCTTATGACTGGATGTTGAATTTTATCAAGTGCATTTTCTGAATTTATTGAGCTAATCATATTTTCCTTCTCTATTCTGTTATGGCAAATTACATTGGTTTTCAAATTTTTTTTTTTTTTTTTTTTTTTTTTTTTTTTTTTTTTTTTTTTTTTTTTTTTTTTTTTTTTTTTTTTTTTTTTTTTTTTTTTTTTTTTTTTTTTTTTGCAGTACTGGGAGTTGAACTCAGGGGCATTCTACCTCCGAGCTATACCCCCAGTCCTATTTTTTATTCTTTATTTTGAAACCGAGTCTCACTAAGTTGCGGAGTGCCTCACTAGGTAGCTGAGGCTGGCCGCGAACCCGGATCCTCCGGTCTCAGCCTCCCGAATGCTGGGATTACAAGCGTGCGCCACCACGCCCGGCTGGTTTTCAAATATTAAGTAGACTTTGCATTTAGGTATAAACCCAATTTGGATACAACTTATCTCTTATATATCAATACTAATTTTTTTAGGATTTTTAAAAATTTATTTTCATGAAGGAATAAAAGCTTGGTATTATAGAATATTAAATGTATTGTTGAGGTATTTTTGTTTATAGATGTTT
>PVLC010001367.1:84661-146528 GCA_004027655.1 Graphiurus murinus
CCTCCGAGCTACACCCCCAGCCCTATTTTTTATTCTTTATTTTGAAACCGAGTCTCACTAAGTTGCGGAGTGCCTCACTAGGTAGCTGAGGCTGGCCGCGAACCCGGATCCTCCGGTCTCAGCCTCCCAAATGCTGGGATTACAAGCGTGCGCCACCACGCCCGCCCAGCCCTATTTTTATTCTTCATTTTAAACAGGGTCTCACTAAGTTGCAGAGGGTCTCACTAAGTAGCTGAGACTGGCTGTGAAGCTGCAATCCTCCTGTCTCAACCTTCCAAATAGTGGTATTACAGGCGTGCGCCACCACGCCCAGCTGATTTTTACTTATTTATTTGTGTACTGGTAACCACCAGAAGCAGTTAAGTCTGGAATGGTCTCTGATAAAACTCTGAGAAACAATTTAGGAAAGTGGCTATGTTGCAGTTTGTAAAATAGACTTGCTAAAAGCAAATTGTCAGTAACTGGCTTAAAGCTTTTACTTTCTCTTTTGTAGTTTATTTACTTTTGCCTTTTTAATTTTGTTTTGGTACTGGAAATTGAACTCAGAGGCATTCTACCTCTGTACTATACCCCAGCCCTATTTTATTTTTATTTTGAAACAGAGTTTCACGAGGTTGATGAGAGTCTCACTACTTGCTGAGGCTGTCTTTGAACCTGTGATCTTCCTGTCATGGTCTCCCAAGTACTAGAATTACAAATATGCGCCACCACGCCTGTTTTTTCTGTTTTTAAGAGCAAAAATCTAATAGTTTGTAACAGGTTGTATTGCTTAGGCTTAGCCTTTTTTTTTGTATTATTTTTGTTTGTCTGTTACAAGATGGAGTCCTACTATGTTGCCCCCTTGGTCTAGAACTTGTGCCTTTAAGCGATCTCCCCACCTCAGCCTTCCAAATACCTAGGACTATATGCGGATGACACCACATACCTGGCCCTAATTTTGTCATCAAATATTCTTGCTTTTAGGCCGGGCATGGTGGCGCACACTTGTAATCTCAGCATTTGGGAGGCTAAGACCGGAGGATCTGGGGTTGAGACCAGCCTCAGCTACCTAGTGAAGCACTCCGCAACTTAGTGAGACCCTGTTTCAAAATAAAGAATAAAAAATAGGGCTGGGGGTATAGCTCGGAGATAGAATGCCCCTGAGTTCAATTCCCCAGTACTAAAAAAAAAAAAAAAAAAAAAAAAAAAATTCTTGTTTTTAATGATAATAACAACAAATACAATTTCAGAAATTAAAGAGCACAAAGAGCCAAAGGTTCCAGAAAGTAGCCAGAAACAATGGCAATCTAAGAGAAAGTCAGAATGCATGAACCAGAACCCTGCAGCATCTTCAAATCAGTGGCATGTTCCAAACATAACCCCAAAGGTTGATACAGAGGTAACTTTCTTTTCCATTAAAGTACAATATTACTAATGTTCATATTACACGTCTGAAGTTTGACTATCATGTAAAACATTTTCTTTTGCTGAATGCATATGTGGTATATTAGTGGAATAGTTTATTTGAAAGATTTTTTATCATTTAGAACACAGTAACAGAGTAGATTATATTTCAGGCTAAATTCCTTCCTGTTTTCAATAGTATTTATAAATTGCTGATACTGGTACAGGAGCTTGGAAAACTATAGCCTATGATCAAAATCTCTTCCCCAGCTTGTATGTATGAATAATTTTTTTGGAACATGACCACACTCATTCATTTACTTACCTGTGGTGATTTTTGCACTGTAACAGCAAAATTGAGTAGCTGCAATGGAGACCATTTGGCTTGCAAAGACTAAAATATTTACTAATCTTGTCTTTCACAGAAAACTATATGCTGATCTCTGAACTAGTATAAATGAACCATGTAATGGTTCTCTGTTGTTATACTCATGGATTAAAAATGGAAAAATACTGACTAACAATGTGTGTGAATTTTAATATGTTGAATGATCATGCCTATGATCTGGGAGGCCATTGGGAAGTCACCTACAGTCCATGGCCATACTTTCCTCCCCATTTATTTTCAATTAGAATATAAGGCAATTAAGGCCTTATATTCTAACTCAGTGATTCTCATACATTTTGGCCCCTAGATCGCTTTATGGTCTAATTTTTGAGGGCTCTAAAAAGCTTTTATTTATGTGGGCTATATTTATTCCTATTTACTTCGTTAGAAAGTAAAATCAAGACATTTAAAAATTTATTTTTTTAACTTTTTTAATTTGTTAGACTGATAAGCATATTACATGTGAATATAAATACATTTATGATTTTTTTTTTGCTTTACCTTATTTTATTTAACATAATAATTAGTGAGAAGAGTGGCATTGTTTTGCAACTTTTTGCAAATCTCTAATGGTTGGCTTTACAGAACACTAAATTCTTATATCTGCATTTATTTTTAATCTATTACGTGTCATGTAGTCTCAAATTTCATTATATATTTGTCAGAAAATAAAAGTGAGAAAGGCAAATGCTCTCTGTTAGTATTACTATGAAAATACTTTTCCCACGTCTCAGATAACAAATGTTAGATGATAAGGATCCTGACAGGTTGAATCATGGATAAAATTAAATAAGCATTTCTTCTTTTTTCCTTTTTGGAACTTGTAAATCAATAGCCTAATAAGGGGACTCAACCATTTATAGTGATTTAGGTTATAATTCAGTGGTGAGATGCATGTTTACATTGCACAAGGCCCTAGGTTCAATCTCCAGCACACATATACACAAAACATTAGGGAAATCCAAATCAAAACTACAATTAGAGCCGGGTGTGGTGGTGCACCCTTGTAATCCCAGTACTTACGAGGCTGAGACAGGAGGATCGCAGGGTCAAAGCCAGCCTCAGCAACTTAGTGAGGCCTTCCACAACTTAGTAAGACCTTGTTTCAAAATAAAGAATAAAAAATAGGGCTGGGGGTATAGCCCAGAGGTAGAATGACCATAGGTTCCATCCCCATTACCACAAAACAAACAAAACTATAATTAGATACCACTTAATACCTTCCAGGATGGCTATAATTAAAAAGAGACAGTAACAACTGTTGATAAGGATCTGAAGAATTTTAGAACCCTTCTACACTCTTAGTGGGAATGTAAAATGATGAGGTCACTTTGAAACAGTCTGACAGGTCCCCAAAAGGATAAATATAGACATACTAAAGTCATATGACCTATAAGTCCACTTCTAGGTTTATAATCAAGAGAACTAAAAATACAGCCACACAAATACTTATACATGAATGTTTATAGCAACATTTTCATAACTGCCAAAATGTGGAAATAACAAAATATCAACTAAATGAATGTATGATGTGGTATGCTCATAAGTAGAAAAATGTAGTACTGGTACATGCTACAACATGGGTTAACCTTCAGAACATGCTAAGTGAAAGAAGCCCATGACAAAAGGCCATATCTTGTATGATCCCATTTATATACAGAATAGGCAAATCCATAGAAATGGAAACTAGATTAGTGGTTGCCAGGGATTGTAAACATTGAGAAATGGGGAGTGGCTTCTAACAGGTATGGAGTTTCTTTTTAGGAAAGCATATTCTACAGTTAGGTAGTGGTGAATATATGGAAAACTATTGAATAGTACACTTAGAAAGAAAAGTAAATGCAGTTACTGCTTGTCCAGTAGCCCTCTCAAGGACAGGTTACTTTTGTCTTCTCACTTACGGTATAGCTATGAACTCTCCATGCTAAGTTCAGCCTATTTCTTCCTTTCTTTCTTGCTGAAGACCTGCTCTTTTGAGGCTTCTGCCATTTGTATACGCCATACTATTCCTTACTATCTCTGAAAATCCTAGTGACTTCCCATCATTCCTTGAAGATAATAGGCTGTAGAAAACAAAAAGCCCAACAACTCTTGGTGTTTTTGCTTACTTTACGCTCCTGTGTATAGCCAGTCCTTCAGCTGGCCTTCAGATTCCTAAGTTCTTATCTCTTATGACCATTTCCTTAATTTATATTTAAACACTCCTATATCCTTAATTCTGACCTCCAAAATATCAAACGCAAATATCCCACTCTATGATCACTATCTTTTCCATTTTTCTTGCCTAGTAATCTTACTACAACAGTTTTGCAATCATATCCTCACCACTAAACCTAGTGTATATACATGTATACATGAGGAAATCTTAAATGAAAAGGAAAATTTATCCAAGAAAAGAGATTAGCTGTCTTCAAAACTTTAAAAGACTGCAGTATTGAAAGTAGAATAGAAGCCGGGCGTGGTGGCGCACGCTTGTAATCCCAGCATTTGGGAGGCTGAGACCAGAGGATCCGGGTTCGCGGCCAGCCTCAGCTACCTAGTGAGGCACTCTGCAACTTAGTGAGACTCGGTTTCAAAATAAAGAATAAAAAATAGGGCTGGGGGTATAGCTCGGAGGTGGAATGCCCCTGAGTTCAATCCCCAGTACCGCAAAAAAAAAAAAAAAAAAAAAAAAAAAAAGAAAGTAGAATAGATTCATCCATTGTGAATCTCTAGAGCACATTGAGCACAATGAGGTGGAAATTATAATAGAAAAATCAATTTAAGTGACTGCAAATACTTAACAGTAACTAAAAGTGTCCCCAAATGGAAGTGAACCTCTATAAACAGTTACTAAATGTTTTCAAGCAAAATATGGCTTTTTCTTTGGTTGAGATGCAAACTTTCTGGGAAG
This sequence comes from Graphiurus murinus, assembly GCA_004027655.1. NCBI lineage: Eukaryota > Metazoa > Chordata > Mammalia > Rodentia > Gliridae > Graphiurus > Graphiurus murinus. The sequence goes on from PVLC010001367.1 coordinate 89,326, forward strand.
GGCTGGCTAGATGTTCTATGTTGCAACTTTTCCACTCTGCCATTAGAGCATGACCATATATAATCAAAGGGGCATAGCCATATTCCAATAACCTATGTTAACAGAACTAAGGAGGCAGCTAGCCAGATTCAGCCTGCAGGGTGTGATTTGTTGATCTTTCTGTAGGGAAAGTTTGTTCATCATCACTTGGCATTTGAATGAGGTAAATTCTGTAAGTCCTATGTCTCTTATGTAAGAAATGAACACAGATAGGTATTTGCCAGTTCAGTTTTGCTAAATAATTAGAATTTGGCTACATTTGGGATGTGATGTAGTTTCACTGATTAAAGAATTTTTCCTTCTTTTTTTGGAGGGGAAGGTAGTGCTTGGGATTGAACCCAAGTCCTCATGTATGCTAAGCATGTGCTGTACTACTGAGTTACACCTTTAGCCCTTGCTGCTTTAGATTATAAAAGTTAGTTTGTTTATATTTATTTATTTATTTATTTATTTATTTATTTATTGTGGTACTGGGGATGGAACCTAGGGATATTCTACCTCTGAGTTATACCCCAGCCCTATTTTTTATTCCTTATTTTTAAACAGGATCTCACTAAGTTGCCAAGGGCCTCACGAAGTAGCTGAGGCTGGCTGCAAATCTGCAATCCTCCTGTCTCAACCTCCCAAATACTGGGATTACAAGTATGCGCCACCAAGCCCAGCTAGATTATAAAAGTTTAATACCTAGTACCATAGTACCAATGCAGGAGGATGATAGGTCCTGTTTTGTTAGAAAATTTTGAAGGCCTTCCCTATATTTATAATTGGTTTGATTTGGAGTAAGAGCTATATTAAAAATATATGTGCTTGTGTGTTTTAGTATGCTTTTATTTTCATAACTTTATTTCTTTTAAAGTTTATGATGTTTGTTAAACTACTGAACAGGTGACTAACTTAAAAATTTTAAGTCATGATATTTTAAATTTTCTTTTAGCAGAAACATACCACTGTTGAGCAGCCAGTGTTCTCGGTTTCAAAACATTCACCTCCGATATCAGCACCTAAATGGATTGATCCTAAATCTATTTGTCAGACACCAAGTAGCAATACCTTGGATGATTACATGAGTTGGTAATTACTTTTGGCACCTCGCTTGGGTTTAAGGGTGGTAAGATAGAAATAGGACCAACTTTGGGACCAAATAAATCTGAGTCTATTACTTTAAAGAGTACAGATTCTTACTTGTTTTTTTCAGTATTGGTTTTTTCATCTGTTAAATGTAAAGATGATGGTCATTACAATGATATATATTTTTAAGAATGGTTATGAATGTTTATCATTTTACTAACAAGATTTCTTGTCTGGAAATAAAGAATTCATTTAAAAAAGAACCCAAAATAAAATATCTGGTGCTGATGTAACTGGAGTAAGTAAACATTAGCTATATTATTAAAACTAACTTGAGTTCTGTTTGATGCAGCACTTTTGAGTTTTATTATCTTCTCTAGTTTTAGAACTCCTGTTGTAAAGAATGACTTTCCACCTGTGTGTCCGTCATCTACGCCATACAGCCAGCTTGCCTGCTTCCAGCAGCAAGTGCCGGCCACTCCACTTCAAAACCTGCAGGTTTGATAACTTTGTTTAGATGGTATATATGTTAAGGTAAAATCAGCTTCATAGGTTTTATTTTTATAGCATCTTATCACAAAAGGTCTTAAGAACTTTCCATTCTTATTCCCAGAAAGCCAAACTTTTTTGATATCTCAATAAATGCGATTGAACTTGTGATTTTGAGAAGTTACTTATTAATGAAGCTGTTCTCATTAACTAGCCTGAGGATCCAGTTTGAAAAATTGAATAAAATGACTGAGGTTACTTTCTATTCTATTTAATTATTTTTAAGTCAGCTGTTTGTGAAGATTCATTTCATTTGTTGATTAATATGTGATTTATTTGGAAAAGTAAGTTTCCAAGACTATCAGAATAGCAATATAAAGGTGCTACTAGAATATATCATTATAAATTAACCGAAAAAAGTTTTGCTGGTGAGTCAGTTTATTAGTAACTGCCTCTGAGAGGCAACCTCATATCGTAGAAAACATGGGCCTGGTAGACTGACTGAGCATGAATCTTGTCTTCGCTACTTACCAGCTATGTGATCTTTTGCAAATTACATAAACTCATTTCATTATAACTAGGGAAATAAAGCTACTGACCTCATAGAATGGTTGTGAAGATTATATTAATTAATATATTTGTAGCAGAACATGACACTTAATAAATGTTAGCAGCAATTGTTATTTAAATAAAACAGCAACAAAAAGTAATTAACCTATAAAAACCAATTAAAAAACCAACAAGAGGACAATTGTTATCCTGTTGGGAAGGCAAGAATAGGGAGTTATTGCTTAATGAGTATCGTTTCAGTATGTGATGAAAAACCTCTGGCAAATGGTACTGATGTTTGCAAAACAATGTAAATGTACTTAATGTCAAGAAATTATGCTTAAAAATGCTTAAAATAGTAAAGTTTAGGTTATGGATGTTTTGTCTCAATTAAAAAAGAATAATAGACAAAATATCTGACAGTAGATTATATAAACTATGGAAAGAGATGATAGTGTTTAGAGAATTGAAACAATATAATTATAAAGGAAAAAGAGAAAGACAATCAGGTTTGCTATACATTGCTTCAAAATACACTTATTACTAGTATCAGGCCCTGTTTGGGTCAGAATTTAGAAAGTGAGAGATGAAAGAGAAGGGACTTCGGAGCCTATGAGAGGAGGCCAGTGGAAGAAAGAGGTTGAAGTGTTAGAATAAAGTGATCCCAAATGCATTTTGAAAACTCTGGCCATAGTGAGGAGGGCAGATGAAGGGGAATGTGAATGTCCTCTGCAGGAACCTGAACCTCAAATTGGTATTGAATTAGAGTAAGTTGGAATTACTTCATTCTAAAAATGGTCAGCAGTCAGGGACATCCAACTGCTTTCTTCCTAAGAAATGTTAATAGTTTTAAGTAAGGAAAAACAGAGAGGACACAAAGGGGCAGGGAGAGGAGACTTGGAATATGATAATACATACTTCAAAGCTTAATAATGTCTTACAGAAAACGTATTTCATAACTCATCCATGACTTTGTGTGTGTATGGTGCTGGGGATTGAACCTAGAGGCATTCTACCTTTGAGCTACACCCCTAGCCCAAATTTATTTTTTATTTGGAAATAGGATCTTGTTAGGTTGATGAGAGTCTCACTATTTACTGAGGCTGTCCTGTGTCAGCCTCCAAGTACAGAGATTACAATTGTGCACTACCACGTCCTGCTATCAGCGATTCTTGAATAAAAGATAAATAAGAAAGCTTCTATCATTTGGGATCCAAAACGACTCAGTTGAACTGAGTTTTATTCTGACTTTGTTTCTACTTGGTTAATCAGCTGATCAGAAGTTCTTATTGTTTTAACTTTTATCATTTGAGTAAGTCCTGTCTACATGCTATCTGTTTAAAGCATTTACAGGTACACAGATCCTCTAGCATAAGGGGAGGGATGAAAGGGCAGGTTGGATACATCACTTGAAAGTTTGCTGGGGAAGATGCTGAAGTTCAGAGTATTAAGGAACTTGGTGCACATCACTCAGCACAAAGGAGAGCGGGCATGTGGATGTTTGCATTTGTATGACTGACGGGAGCTCTCAATACCTAAGCACATTCCTTCCTTTATAATATAATATTAAATGGCAAAAAAGAATGTAGATATAGTCCTGTGTGTATGTAAGTAAAGATAAGAAATTATAGCTTATTAGTTTGTATGTTGGATATTACGTGGTATTTTCTTATTTTTCTATTTATGTTAAGTAAAAACCTGTTAAAAACTGGGGAGACCTAAGAAATGTATCTATATATTAATTTATTAAGTTTATTTCTTTGATTAAAGTATATAGAGCAAGTTTCCTTTATAAAATATTATAACATATTAAGATTTAAGATAATTTCAAACTTGGGGAGCATTTCACTATGCCAAGTGCAAGCTAGTTTCTTATGTATGTACTTTGAACCTTTATTTATATATTTTATATATCTTAATTATTTAGATTTCAGGATCGTCAGCAAATGAATGCATTTCAGTTAAAGGAAGAATTTATTCCATATTAAAACAGATAGGCAGTGGAGGTTCAAGTAAGGTAAGTACCTTAAATATTTAAGAAAGGAATAAAAATATTGTTAATGTCTTAACTGAGGGGAGAACTTCTTTTTCTCAACTTCTAGGGGCCCATGTTGCCCTTGCACCAAAAGAGCTGCTCAGTCTCTTGCCCTCCTCCTCCTTCCCCTAAACCCAGCATATTCTCTTTAGACCTGTACCTTAGTTTTGATCACAAAGTCTTTCCCACCTTTATCCTGTGCTCCCAAATGTTTTCTCTTATATCTAACATTAGCTGGGGGCGACAAGTATCTATTATCATGAAAAAAAATTTCTAAAAGTGAATCAGAACATGATGTGAATTGCTAACAGGCTTAGGATCATTTAGCAGGGTGTTTTGTTTTGTTTCGTTTTGGTGTGGTACTGAGTTACACTTCCAGCCCTATTTTTTTATTCTTTATACCATGATTTTCACTCATGGATTTTGTTTTGTTTTGAGTTTCTCATTTCAAAAGCATTTTAGTAATCAATGAGTTTCTGGAATTAGATTGTTATCTGATTCTAAATTTATAATTCTAATTCTCTATGGATAATAGGTATTTTACGTACTCTATGTATGTGCTGTATTTAATTCTTATTCTATTAAATCTTCTGCAGTAAAATTTTTTTCTCTATCATTCACCCACGAAAACTGTAATCAGGATCACCAATGACTTCCATGTTTTTGCTAAATATAGTTCTTAGCTTTCTCCACTTGACTCCTCTCTTTTCATTTTCTCAAACTGGCCACTCCTTTTCAGACTTCCTCAATGTCTCTGATCTCAATAGTTGCAGTACCCAAGGGTTCTGTCTTTGACTTTTCTTCTCTTTCTAGACTCACTTATTCCCCTCTTGTTCTCTTCCAGTCTTAAGGTTTTAAGTACCATATATACGCTGACAACTTTCAAACTTATAGTTCATACCTCTCCTTTGAATTCTAGACTTATATATCTAACTTGACTGCTCAGGATCTCTTATTAGTTACCAGGCTTTTAAAACAATATGTCCAGCCGGGTATGGTGGTGCATGCTTGTAATCCCAGTACTTGGAGGCTGAGACAGAAGAATTGCAGGTTCGTGGCCAGTCTCAGCTACTTAGTGAGGCCCTCCACAATTTAGTGAGACCTTGTTTCAAAATAAAGAATGTAAAATAGGGCTAGGGCTGTAGCTTGGAGGTAGAATGTCTCTGTGTTCAATCCCTAGTACACACAAAAAAAGAACATGTCCAGACAATTCTTGCTTCATAGTCTCTCCCATTTCGATAAATGACAACTGCATTCTTCTAATCTCTTGACCAAAAATCAGCTGAAAACTCTTATTCTTATATATACACTTAGCCCTCAGCCAATTAGCAAAACCTTATTGCTTCTACTCAAAATATCTCCAGAATCGTTTTCACCCCTATTTTCATGTGGTTGAAGCAACTATCATTTTTTCTTTTGGTTCATTGCAGTGGTGGTCTTAGAGTGAGTCTCATTGACTCAATCCACCCTCCTGCTCTATTTTCACAAGTCGATTTTCCTCCAGCTGTCCTCATGTCTTTGTTCAAATGTCTTCCCCATCTGTCAATGTCTAGTGCATTGGGGTCCCTGGGTAAGGGTTCCGCAGAAATCAGGACACAGGGAATGCAGAGCAATATCACTGCAACTGCATGTTTATTGAAAGTTTCAGCTTGATGCTTATAGATAGAAATACAATAGACATAAAATCACAAGATATTTTGTATCATAAGATATTCGGTGTAAATCCAGTAGAAATGAGATAGTATTTCAATCTATAAACCTCTTTGTCCTAAGTCTCCTTGTCCTAAATCCTTTTGTCTTCTGTTCAGAATAGTTTGTACCCAGATATATTAGAAATCAAGAACACAGTTTACCAGACCAAGAGGCTGCTTCCTTATCTTGAAAACAAATACTGGCAGAACATCTTGTTGTTGTAGAGAAAGTTTGCTTTCTCTTGTGCTTGGTCTGCCAAGTATCAGCAACATAGTGTCCACCTCATTTACTTCTCAGATAGAGCCTGCACTCTGGGCTGGAACCGTTTCTCCACACCCATCAGGGCTTCCCTGACCACACTCTGAAGCAGAACTCGTACCTTCTAGTCGCCAGTGTTCGCTATTTTACCTTTTCTGCTTTTTCTCCTGTACCTTATCTTCTAACATGCTCTGAGTTTTATTTATTTGATTGTTGTTTTGTGTGCCCCCTGCACTTGAATGTGAGCTCCACAAAGATAGGAGCTTTTCTTTTGGTTTGATTTGTTTAGCAATGTTAGCTGTGGAATCTAGTATAGAATAGGGATTGAATTCATTCGTTGAATGAACTGTTCCTCCTCAGTTACTTTACTGTCCTAAGTTGTTAGGTTGATAAACTAAGTCAGCTAACGACAGCTAGACTTGCTTAAGACTATCTTATTAACTTATTAAAAATATGTGGGCGGGAGGTATGGTTCATTGATAGAAAGCATGCTTAGTATGAATGGGACCCTGAATTTAATTTCCAGCATCCTCACCCAAGAACAAAGAGCAAAAAAACAAAAATAATAAGGTATGTATATTACCATGTATAGCAAATCTTCAATAAATATTTATTTATTTTCTTCATTTCTTTCCTCCTTTCATCAAATTTAAGTCATGAGGATAAAAGAATAATACATTGATTTTATCCATCTATTTAAATTACCTGATTTAGTTCTTTTAGTAGAAATTCTTTGGTTAATATTAATCGCTTGCTGGGCATAGCAGCACATAGCTGTAATCCTAGTACTTGGGAGGCTGAAACAGGAAGATGGTAGGTTTACACCCAGCCCAGCTATTTAGTGAGGTTCTCTGCAACTTAGTGAGACCCTGTTTCAAAGTAAAGAATAAAGCCGGATATGGTGGCACATGCTTGTAATCACAGTGCTTAGGCTGAGACACAGGTTAGTGGTCTTAGGATCACAGGTTGGTGGTCAGCCCAGTTATTTAATGAGACCCTCCACAACTTAGTGAAACCCTGTTTCAAAAATAAAGAATAAAAAATAGGGCTGGGGGTGTAGCTTGGAGGTAGAATGACCCTGGGTTTCATCCTAGTACTGCAAAAAGAGAGAGAGAGAGAGAATGAATGAATGAATGAGAATAAAAATAGGGCTGGGAGTGTAGATCAGAGGTAGAATGCCCCTGGGTTCAATCCCCAGTACTTAAAAATATATATATATATATACAAATATATATATATATACACACACACACACACCATATAAATATAAATTGCTTATTATTTATAGTTTAATAATGTCAAGGTATCAATACTTGTTACTTAGTGGCATGTTTTCAGAGGATGAAGAGTAGTCTTAATGATGTTTTAAACACTTTTTCCCTTGGAGTGTGATAAAGCTATGATTGGCCCATATATTCTGAATTCAACTAGATTATCATTCAATTTAATTATTATGATGGAGTTGAAAAAAACCAATATGCCTCAGAGAAAAGAGGATGAGTTTTGGGCAGTTGCCAACTATATTGTGTTAAGAATATCTGGAATGGTCACGGAGCTAAGAAGAGTGGTCAAGACAACTGGCCTATCTAATCTAGTTTTGCTTTAACTTCCTATGAAACTGACATGTCATAACTGATACTAGGTGGGCACTGTGGCACACTCCTATAGTTCCAGCTGCCTGGGAAGCTGAGGCAAAAGACTTCCTTGAGCTGAGCCCAACTTCAAGGCCTGCCTGGGCAATATAGGGAGACCCTGTCATAATGATGATGATGGTGATAGCTCTGGCACTATCTCTGTGAAATGGAAATCAGGCCTATCTAATCCAGCTCATAGGTCATTTCAGGAGTTTTGCCAGTACCAGGGACATTGGAGGACTATTGTGTATGTACGAAAGGTTAACTTTAAAAAGTTTTCATTTAGTTGGGTGCAGTGGCACATGCCTATAATCCTAGTACTTGAAAGGCTGAAACGGAAGGATTGCAGGTTCGAAGCCAGCCTCAACAATTTTGCAAGACCCTCAGCAGCTTAGACCCCATTTCAAAATAAAAAAAATAAAATAGGGCTGGGGGTATAGCTCAGAGGTAGAATGTCCTTGAGTTTAATCCCCAGTACCACCAAAAACAAGTTTTCATTTGCTCAAAAAGTTCTAGATATTATATACATAGCTTTAATATCATGCAAATCTTTTTTTCTGATGTCTGACAACTTACATATGTTTTTGAAATGTCCCCTTTATTCTGTCCTGTGTGTCTTTAGTGATGATAGTAAACATTTGCTCACTTCAGACACACTGCAGCATACTGTGCAGATACCCGTGATCTCAGGCAACCTTCCAGCCCTGAATAGCCCTGTATTGCGTTTAACTTTTGCAATTTTAAGGAACTTGCCCAAGGTTAGATTGCTGACCCAATGGAGCTGAAACTCAAATGCTGCTATTTCCTTCTAGTCTTGCTTAATTTATATAGATACATGATGATGATAGACAGACAGATGATAAATAAGATCGATATGCGGTACTTCTATAATCTTTAAACTTTATTGTTATGATGCAAAGATATTCCATTGTATGACTATATCACTTCATACAATACTGACACCCATGAGATTCAGGGTCATGGGTGTCAGGATTGTGCCACAGAACTATAGTGCTCTCAATTCATTGAGGTTTGTGAGACTGTTTACCTGATACAAAATGGTTTTGTGACGCTTTTTAAAAACTCCCTTCGTCTCTTTCATTGGTAATTTCTGCTGTCTCTTACCCTGTCACTGTTTTTGCCTCATTGTGTCCTTCCAATTTGCTGTGTGTAAGTAAAACAAACGGTGCTTTTTTAAAAGAGTTTTGTACTTAAAAATTAAAAGTAACTAGTTGTACTTGAAGGCCTGAAAGACCAGACCACTTTTATTTGTGCACTCTTTTATTTATTTATTTATTTATTCATTCATTCATTCATTCATTCATTCATTCATTCATTCATTCTGGGAATGGAACCCAGGGACATTCCACCTCTGAGCTACACCCTCAGCCCTATTTTATTCTTTATTTTGAAACAGGGTCTCACTAAGTTACAGAGGGCCTCACAAGGTTGCTGAGGACAATCCTCCTGCCTCAGCCTCCCAAATACTGGGATTACAGGTGTGCACCACCACACCCAGCTATTTGTGCAGTTTTAGCACATGAACCTCATATATATTTGGACTCTGCTTATTTTTTCCCAGTATCTGCTGCTGGGTTATCAAGGTTAAATGACTTTTTACTTTAGTGTATTGAAGCAGATTAAGTTAAAATAACCAACCTTCCCTCCCTGCCCTCCTTCTACCTCTCCACTCCCTCTCTTTCTCCCTCTTTCCCTCACTCCCTTCTTTCCTCCCTCCCTCCCTTCCTTCCTGGTGATCAAACCCAGGGCTTGGTGCATGCTAGGCAAGCACTCTACCCTGGACCTACATCTCCAACCCTATTTGTGGTGTGTGTGTGGTGGGGGGAGGTCCTGGGTATTGAACCCAGGGGCATTCTATCTCTGAGCTATACCTCTAGCCCTTTTTATTTTATTTTACTTATTTATTTATTTGCAGTACTGGGGATTGAACTCGGGGGCATTCTACCTCCAAGCTACACCCCCAGCCCTGTTTTTTATTCTTTATTTTGAAACGGTCTCACTAAGTTGCGGTGGGCCTTACTTAAGTATCTGAGGCTGGCCGCGAACCTGGATCCTCTGGTTTCAGCCTCCCAAGTACTGGGATTACAAGTGTGCACCACCACGCCTGGCTCCTGGCTCCTTTTTTTTTTTTTTTTTTTTGCGGTACTGGGGATTGAACTCAGGGGCATTCTACCTCCGAGCTATATCCCCAGCCCTATTTCTTATTCTTTATTTTGAAACAGGGTCTCACTAAGTTGCAGAGGGCCTCACTAGGTAGCTGAGGCTGGCCGCGAACCCGGATCCTCCGGTCTCAGCCTCCCAAATGCTGGGATTACAAGCATGCACCACCACGCCCGGCTTCCTTTTTAATTTTTTAATTTGGAAATAGGGTCTCACTAAGCTGCTGAGAGCCTCACTAAGATGTGGAGGCTGGCCGCGAACCTGTAATCCTCCTGTCTTGGCCTCCCAAGAACTGGGATTACAAATGTGCACCACCATGTTTGGCTTTGACATACATCTTGTTTCTATCAACTTAACTTTGAAAACAGGACCTCCTCTACTTTTACAACTGGATATATTGATAGCTTATTTACAATTAGTATTTTTTAAAAATATTTTCCATCACATAAACCAAGTAGTCAGTGCCAGGCACCATGGAAACAAGACCATCTAGAAATGAATTGCTCCTTTATCACAGGGTGAGTCATTCTTAACATTCTAAACATTTCTTGTTCTGTTATTTCCCTGGTTAAGGCATCCAACAGAGTGGTATGAACATATGTCAAATTTAAATTGCTTTTCTTCTGTGTTGATATAGAAGCATTTTAGGTTTATATCTTGAGTTATTATTGAATGTTCCTTTTTATAAGCTGTTAGAAATCAATTATTACTCTCATAATAATTTCTTTTACCTTTCATACTCAAAATAGACCCAGAAACTTAGTTGTTCATGTCAGTATTTCCTTCAGAAATTTATACATTTATTTATTGGTACTGGGATGGGAACCTGGGGCATTCTACCTCTTAGCTACACTTCCAGCTCTTTTTATTTTTTATTTTAGAACAGTGTCTGAGGCTGGCTTCAAACCTGAGATCCTCCTGTCTCAGCCTCCCAAGTACTGGGATTGTAGGCATGCGCCACCACACTTGACTTCCTTCAGAATTTTCTCAACCTGAAATTCTTTTGAACAAATTTTAAAGCACTGTGATTGTAAATAAATGGTGCATTAGAAGTTCTTCTTTTTGTTATACTATATAGGTATTTCAGGTGTTGAATGAAAAAAAGCAGATATATGCTATAAAATATGTCAACTTAGAAGACGCAGACAACCAAACTATTGAAAGTTACCGGAATGAAATAGCATATTTGAATAAACTACAACAACACAGTGATAAGATCATCCGGCTTTATGACTAGTAAGATTTTTTTTTTTTTAAGAAAACTTTTTTTTCCCATAATCATTCAGGTAAATGCTAAGTAAATCTTCATTAATATAAATTAACCACTTATTGTTTTGTTGCCTTTATTTGTTTTTAATTGCAGTGAAATTACAGACCAATACATTTACATGGTAATGGAATGTGGAAATATTGATCTTAATAGCTGGCTTAAAAAGAAAAAATCGATTAACCCATGGGAACGCAAAAGTTACTGGAAAAATATGTTGGAAGCAGTGCACACAATTCATCAACATGGTATTTTAAAGTCACATATGTAAAGTTAAAATGTTATAGTGTCGTCTTTGAGAATTACACCTATAGTTTTACTGCCACTTTTAATTAGATGAACTAAATAATTGGAAATTTAAAGATGAAGGAACAAATCTATTTCTTAAAACACTGTTAACCCAAAGAAGATAGGACATGAACTCAAGTTCTTTTTTTTTTTTTTTTTTTTGCGGTACTGGGGATTGAACTCAGGGGCATTCTACCTCTGAGCTACACCCCCAGCCCTATTTTTTATTCTTTATTTTGAAACCGAGTCTCACTAAGTTGCGGAGTGCCTCACTAGGTAGCTGAGGCTGGCCGCGAACCCGGATCCTCCGGTCTCAGCCTCCCCAATGCTTGGATTACAAGCGTGCGCCACCACGCCCGGCGAACTCAAGTTCTTAAATCCATAACAGAAAATATATCTTTCTTAGTATTACTGTAATCTGGATACTTATCTCTAAATATTTATAGAGCAGTAGATTTGAGATTTTAGGATTCAGGCACCCTAAAAATATGAGATGTTTATTTCCCTCATTCTTCTAATAATTTTTATTATATATCATCTGTGAATGCTGGGGGTTTTCGTTTTGTTTTAACTATTATCCTCTGATTTCTACTTAAACTTGTTCTTGGTTCTTTTTGGAGGTTTTCTATGCCTTTACCCTATCTTCATCAGCACTGTGGAGATGGAGATATTGGAAACATTAGGCTCTCACCATCTGGTAATATGATATAGGATGCTCTCTACTGGGCAGTAAACCACGGGGGTTAAGAATAGACTTCAACTTATGGCATTGTCACTTAGGCCTGGTGACCTTGAACAATTTAATTAAGCTCTTAATTGCCTTACTTTCCTCACCCTAAAATGAGGATGATGATGGTACATACCTCAGCATTATTATAAAGATTGAACAATTCATTATAAACAGCAAATTTAGGACGGTGCCTGGCACCTGGCAAGTGCTATCAAAGTGTAGAATGTATGTATAAAAAAATGAATATTCAATTGGGCTGACTAATTGAAGGTACAAACGTGACCTGTAGATTGTGATTTTTTTGTCTGCAGAATGTTTTACCTTGCCTAGTAATTTTTTTTTTTTTTTAAAGGCATCGTTCACAGTGATCTAAAGCCAGCTAACTTTCTGATAGTTGATGGAATGCTGAAGCTCATTGATTTTGGGATTGCAAACCAAATGCAACCAGACACAACAAGTATTGTTAAAGATTCCCAGGTAGGACTTTCAGTGGATGGTCGGTTACCACATAGCAGAGTTCCTTTGCACTTGTATGATCTTGCCAATGGATATTGTTTTTGTGACCTACATCATTCTTCAAAGGATTTCAGGAATTTTTGTAAGAATTAATATTGTAACTATAAAGAGTTTTAAAAACATGGACATTATAATTTAGATTGGAAAGTCAAGATCAGATAGAAATATACCCAGCAATTTTGAATGATTTTCCTATAGCTGAGGTAAAGAAGCACTGATACCTGCCTACAAAGTCATTTTGGTCAAAATCTAAAATTGACCTGAAAGTTTGGCTCCGAGTTTTCTGGTAGCAACCAAAGGAGGGAACTAAAATTACACAGTTACATGTTTTTCATTGTCTGTGAGGAACATTTTGTAAGATTGGCATGAGCCTATTGTAGAAATTCTTAACGTGATTTAGATACCCATCCTTTTTCAGTTTGCACATCGGACTAGGGAGACCTAGGAGACAAAGCTAGATGGATTTTGCTTGTTTCTTTACATTGGTTTGTGGTTGGTTTTTATTAAATGGGAAAAAATGTTGATTCTGTTCCAGAATAGAAATGAATGATAATCAAATCCTTCAAAGTTTATGGCCATTTGTAAAATTTTAGCCTGGATAGCTTTTAAAGCAGATATTACTAGTTGCCCACTATACTTTAAAAAAAAAAACAAAACCCACCGCATTCTGAAATGAGTCCGTTTTCTTCTGATTCTGAACCCAATATATGTTGTTGAAGTTGTGAAGTACCTTTATATCTTAAAATTGTTTGCAGTTATTGTAAATTTTCAAGTATACCACTGAATCTATAATTATACAAGTTTCTAAGAAACTAACATTTGTGTTCTTAAAGATTTAAACAGAATGAAATATTTGCATTGATTTGTGTTGTCTGTAACTTGGCAAACAGGTTGGCACAGTTAATTACATGCCACCAGAAGCAATCAAAGATATGTCTTCTTCAAGAGAGAATGGGAAATCCAAGTCAAAGGTACTGTAAATGTTATAGCCCATTCGCCTGGCATCAGTAAACTTACTGGATAACTTACTTTAAGTTCTAACCCTTTATAGGTATTACAGAGACCTTATTTTCCTAAGCACATTGTCATGGAATTCATTTTTACCCTTGACTTCAGATTGATCTTTAATATTATTCTTTTAATGTGATGACACCTCTCTACATGCTCCTAAAAGAAATGCACCAAAGGTATTTTGTTTTAAAATTAAAGGAAAAAAGTTAATAGAGCTATGTGTGGTGGCATACACCTGTAATTCTGGTACTAGGGAGGCTGAGACAGGAGGATTTCAGGTTGAAAGCCAGCCTCAGCAACTTAGCAAGGCTCTCAGCAATTTAGTGAGACACTGTTTCCAAAATAAAAATAATAATAAAATAGGGCTGGGGCTATAACTTGGAGGTAGAATGTCCCTGGGTCCATCCCCAGCACTATACACATACAAAAAAGTTAACAAATTAGCTCTTATTTGGACACCTGAAAAGGCATGGAATTGATATCCTTTTGAAGTCTTTATTATTTCCTCTCTGATTCTTAAATTTTTCACCATTTGTTTGCAAATTCTACATTGCCAAATAAAACTGGAATGTGTGATTTTTCCTGGCCTGTCACTGGTTACTTTATCCTCCCTGCCTTCTTTTTTTTAGTGCTGGAGTTTGAATCGGGTCTTAACCCCCTTTATTTCATCACCTCAATGAGCATTGAGTTAGCCTCATTGGTGCCCCTTATCAGGGGCCCATTTTGCCTATCATCATGCCTCCAGTTCCCAGGCTAATCCTTCTCCCTCCCCATACATGTTAATGAGATTGGTAATGATACCTTCATATATGGACATAGAATTATTTGAACTGTTTCCTTTCTCAATCCTCCTTTTTCCCCTCCCAACTCCCTCCTCTAGTCCCATTCCACTATTATACAGGTCTTTCTCCAAATCTCTGTGTTTCCTATTTTCTCTTTAACTTCTACATGAGGGAAACCATTGATTTCTGAGATTTAGCATAATATTTGCTAGTTCCATCCACATTCCTGCAAATGATATACTTTTGTTCTTCTTTATGGCTGTGTAAATTCCATTGTGTGTATATATCACATTTTCTTTATCCATTCATCTGTTAATAGACACCTGGGGTTGGTTTCATAATATGGCTACTGTGAATTGTGCTGCAATAAACATGTATATGCATAATATTACTATAGTATTCTGTCTTAAATTTTTTGTAAAGATTCCAAGGAGTGGTACAGCTGGGTCATATCTTGGTTTCATTCCTAGTCTTTTGAGGAATCTGCATACTGATCTCCATAGCAGCTGCACTAATTCCATCAACAATGTATAAGATAGATGTATTTCTCCATATCCTCCCCAGTATTTATCTTTTTTTTTTTTTTTTTTTTTTTTTGCGGTACTGGAGATTGAACCCAGGAGCATTCTACCTCCAAGCTACATCTCCAGCCCCTACTTTTTATTCTTTATTTTGAAAGAGGGTCTCACTAAGTTGGGGAGGGCCTAAATAGCTGAGGCTTGTGGCTTTTTTTGTTGTTTGTTTGTTTGTTTTGCGGTACTGGGGATTGAACCCAGGGCATTCTACTTCCGAGCTACACCCCCAGCCCTATTTTTTATTCTTTATTTTGAGATAGAGTCTCACTAAGTTGCGGAGTGCCTCACTAGGTAGCTGAGGCTGGCCGCGAACTCGGATCCTCCAGTCTCAGCCTCCCAAATGCTGGGATTACAAGTGTGCGCCCGGCTGGCTTGTGGCTTTTGATAGTTTGTCCCTACCTACTTACTTTCCAGAATTCATGGCTATACCTTTTCACCTGGTTTTGTCTGGGGTATTTTCCATACATTGGCTTTGCTGTCGGGCTGTTCCATATGTCTTATCTGGGGATTGGGAGAGGTTGAAGAACTCTTCTGCAACAACCACTGTCTTTTTCCCAGAATCCAAAACCTTTTGTTTAGAACAATTTATTTAGAAATGGATTTAGTTTCCAGGTGGTTAAATTGGGGAAAGAGAAAGTTATTTTTACTTAATTTTAGCTTTCCTAGTTTGTATTCAGATAAGGGGATCTATTTATTCTTTATATTTAATCTTTTTTTTTTTTTTTTTTTTTTTTTTTTTTTTTTTTTTTTGCGGTACTGGGGATTGAACTCAGAGGCATTCTACCTCCAAGCTATGCCCCAAGCCCTATTTTTTATTCTTTTATTTTGAAACCAAGTCTCACTAAGTTGCGGAGCGCCTCACTAGGTAGCTGAGGCTAGCCGTGAACCAGAATCCTCCGGTCTCAGCCTCCCGAATGCTGGGATTACAAGCGTGCGCCTCCACGCCCGGCTTAATCTTTTGTTTTTTAATAATGTGTTTTTATTTGATGCATTATAGTCTCACATCATAATGTAAATCATGTTGACAGTGACAGACATGCACACAGCACTTGGTGCTCCCCCCCCATATTTATTATATTCTTAGAGACATAGTTTTTCTTAATATGGTTACACGAAATGTGTT
Source organism: Graphiurus murinus (assembly GCA_004027655.1). Classification (NCBI taxonomy): domain Eukaryota; kingdom Metazoa; phylum Chordata; class Mammalia; order Rodentia; family Gliridae; genus Graphiurus; species Graphiurus murinus. Next base: position 105,563 of record PVLC010001367.1, read on the forward strand.
TTTAGTATGTAGCCATTCAGTGTGATCATCTCTTCTTGGTTGATTATACTTTGTATCACTATAAAATAATTTGCTCTCTGCTTAAAAAAATTTTCTTTTTCTAATATTAACATTGTAGTTATCCCCCTGCTTTCTTTATTTTGCTTCTTTTTCCTTTTTTTTTTCTTTTTCTTTTGCATCTGGTTTTATATATCTATTCCTCCCCCCCCCCCCTTACTTTCTGTGCCATTTGGTTTAGAAGTATCCTTTGTGGAGAATATCTTTTGCTTTTAACCATTCTTATTGTGTCCATAGCTATGTTGGGTCTTATTTTCTTTTAAAGTCAAAAGAGTATTTAATTATCTATTGCACAACAGGGCCACCTTAAAAAAGGAGTAATTATATTATCTTATTGCTTTGTTTATTTCTAATGTGATTTTAATGCAGTGAGCATTTAATAATGGTACTAGGCCAAGAGTTTAGCACAGTAGTAAGAATACTTGCCTAGCATGCTTGTGACCCAGGGTTTAATCCTAGCACTGTGAACAAAGAAAAAAGCTCCTAATAGATGGTATTTTTTGAGCACTTACTATAACCAGAAACTATTCTGTGATCAACCATATTCATGGTTATATCATTTAATGCCCATGACAATATGCTTTGTTTTGTTTTTTGGCAGTGCTGGGGATCAAGCCCAGGACATCACATGCTAGGCAAGCACTCTACACTAAGCCATTACCCGCCCCACGCAGTCCCATGACAATGTACTTTTATTATTTCTGTTTAGATGTGAAGAGACAGACATATAGAATTACCAGCTAGTGATAAGACCAGAACACAAGCCCAGCTTAGCCTGGTTCTGCAATTTATACTCTCAAATATAATTGCCCGTTGCCCAGTTCAAAATCCCGTTTAAAAATCTATACATAGAATTTATATAAAAACTTACTATAATCCAATAATTTTGAGGAAACAAAAATTTATAGTTATGCTTTTATAGTTCTTTATTCTTATAAGCTGACAAGAATTTAATATTTTGTTTTGGTTGAACTAATTAAGAATTTGTTGAAAACTTTAAAGTGAAGCCCATCTCTTGATGAAATAACTAAATGTAATTAAAACTAGAAAAAGAAATTTTATCTTATAAACATAATCTAATACTTTCACATTCAGTGAGATTTATGGTTTTGATAATTATGATTTTAAGTAAAGAATATTATATTTTATGTTAAGATAAAGCAATTTGTTTTTCCTTTTATTTTTCTTTCTTAGATAAGCCCCAAAAGTGATGTTTGGTCCTTAGGATGCATTTTGTACTATATGACTTATGGGAAAACACCATTTCAGCATATAATTAATCAGATTTCTAAATTACATGCCATAATTGATCCTAATCATGAAATTGATTTTCCTGATATTCCAGAGAAAGATCTTCAAGATGTGCTAAAGGTAATATTACTGCTATATGAATGTAGATCATTTTTCATATAATTAATTATTTGCTTAAAAGAAATAGCTAAAGCTAGATGTGGTGGCGCACTCCTGTAATCTCAGTACTTGGGGGTCTGATACAGGAAGATTGCAAGTTCAAGGACAGCCTCAACAAGTAGTGAGACTCATCAACCTAGCGAGATTCTTTTTCAAAATAAAAATAAAATAGGGCTAGGGGCATAGCTCGGAGGTAGAATGTCCCTGCGTTCAATCCTCAGTAGCACAACAAAAAAGAAGATAGCTAAGATGATTGGAATTATGTAACTGGCTTAAATATAACTGCTCTACTAAAAAGGATTGCTGTTTGAACTAGCTTTTAAAGCATCTTTAGTTTACTTTGAGGGTGTTTTAAACTTTAGCCAGTTGTGATGGCACACACTTGTAATTCCAGTACTTGGGAGGCTGAGTCAGGAAGATATCAGGTTTGAGGACAGCCTCAGCATGTAATGAGACTCATCAACTTAGCAAGTTTCAAAATAAAAAATTTTAAAAAGGTCTGGGGGCGTGGCTTGGAGGTAGAATCCCACCCCCACCCCAGTTTCGATACTGAATACCAAAAAAATCCTAACAACAACTTAACGAATACTTGGGAATTTTGCAAAAGTAACTTGGTAAATCTTAGCATTGTTCAAGTGAGATATATGGAAAGCAACTTCTGTAATATGATGCAGTCTGGAAAACTAATTTCTTGGCACCACATTTTTAAAATGTTTTTGTGTGTTTTGAGTTTTTTCTCATATATTTATTTTTATAGTGCTGTTTAATAAGGGACCCTAAACAGAGGATATCCATTCCTGAGCTCCTGGCACATCCATATGTTCAAATTCAAACTCATCCAGGTATTATTTCTCTAAAATGTGTTTATTATCAGATTACTAATATATGTAGACTACTATGACAAAACCCATTATCTAAATTCACCTTCCTCCTTCCTTAAGGAGGTTGCTATTTTGCCAAATTGTAAAGTAAATAAAATTGCTTTTCTTTACTTGCTAGCATTCAGTTTTATTTAACCTAGGTAAGCAGCTATAACCAGTGATAAATTATAAGAATGCCAAGCTGGGTACAGTGGCACATATCTGCAATGCCAGGCTTGGGAGGCTGAGACAGGAGGATCACAGATTTGAGCCAGCCTCAGCAACTTAGTGAGACCTTATTTCAAAATTTAAAAAAATATTTTAATAGGGCTGGGTGTGTAGCTTAGAGGTAAAGGACCCCTGGGTTCAATCCCCAGCTCCAGAAAGAAAAAAAAAAAAATGCCAGTTTTAGGTGGGCATGGTGGTACATTCAGTTAAATATAACTGCTCTACTGAAAAGGATTACTGTCTGAACTAGCTTTTAAAGCATCTTTAGTTTACTTTGAGGGTGTTTTAAACTTTAGCTGGTTGTGATGGCACACACTTGTAATCCTAGTACTTGGGAGGCTGAGTCAGGAAGATATCAGGTTTGAGGTTTGAGACTATGTAATGTAATCCCAGCTATTCAGATTAGAATGCTGAGGCAAGAAAATCACAAATTCTAGGCAGCCTGGGCAACTAGGGACCCTGTCTCAGAATAAAATAAAAGGGCTGGGGATATAAGTCAGTGATAGAGCTCCTCTGGGTTTAATCTCCAGTGAGGGAGAAAGGAGTGCAAGGAAGGAAGAGAAAGTTATTGTGCTTGTAAACAATGTATTTTTAATGGATTTACGTATTTACAATTTTTACTTGTGTATTGTTGATTATTTTTGAGGTAACCAAATGGCTAAGGGAACCTCTGATGAAATGAAATATGTTCTGGGCCAACTTGTTGGTCTGAATTCTCCTAATTCTATTTTGAAAGCTGCTAAAGTAAGTATGTCTATTCTCTACATTAGCTTTAACTCTCTTATATCATTTAGTCAGTTAGACACATAAACAAACCCAAAGGAAAGTTGGTCTAATCATGTCAATTATGAAATATATTTCTGCATTTAGATATTTAGCATGCTTTTTGACATGTATAGATTTACTTGGTTTGTATTATTGTGGATACAGCATAATTTAGAGTGGATTGTCATATAAGGTACATTTAAAGGATTGCTATAATGTCTCAATTAGAATAAATGTAATATAGGAATCTGCCTTTTAAACCATCCTGTCTCAACACCCTTCTTATTAGCTTTTGAATTCATTTCTTAAACTTTGGAGAAATTACACCATTTGTCACATGTGAGGCTTCTATAAAGCTGTACAAAGTAATCAGTATATTTCCTGAAGCACTCACATGTCTCAGCTTTTCAGCTTCCAAAAACCTATTTCTATCTATACCATAATTTTTGGACTTCAGTGTCATCAAACACAGTGATTTCTAGAACTCTATGGATATTTATTGACCAACTGTTTTAGCTACCAAGCAAGTACTAATTGTTTCAGTTTATAACGTTATTATAAATATAGAAGGTTGAACTAATAATACTCTTAGCTCTGGCTAAGGATAAAGTCAATCTAAATTGCTAAGAGCTTTAACACATTTCTGTAGGAATTTATTAGACTTTAACTATTAACATTTACATTAATAATAAAAGATAATTTTTCTCTTAAAAATTTTCAAGTGCTGGTGGCTAAACTAGAGGCCTTAGGAATTAGAATAGGAACAAAATCTGTTTTGTAATTGCTTTATATGTCATATCTCCATGTTTTTCATTATTTTTTAATTATTTTTGTGGTAATGGGAATTGAATTCAGAGGCATTCTACCTTTGAACTATGACCCCCGGCCCGATTTTATTTCCTATTTGGAAACAGGGTCTGACTAGGTTAATGAAATTCTCACTACTTTCTGAAGCTGTCCTTGAACCTGCAATCCTCCGTCTCAGTCTCCCAAGTACTGGGATTATAGGCCTGTGCCACCATGTCTGGCTAATGTTTTTCATTTATAAAATATATTGCTCAAAACTTTATAAACAAAATTAGGCAGAAGTATCTGTCAGTTCTACATCTGTGGATTCAACCAACCTCAGATCAAAAATATTCCAAATTTAAAAAAGGAAATTGTGTGGTGGTGCACACCTATAATCTCAGCTACTCTGGAGGTGAAGGCTAGAAGATTGTGAGTTTAAGCCCAGCCTGGACAATTTAGTTGGGATCCTGTCTCAAAAAAGAAAGAAAAATTGCATCTATACTGAGCATGTACAGACTTTTCTTCTTTTTATTATTCCCTAAAAAAAATAGTATAACAGTGATTTATATCATATTTATGTTGTTTTATGTGTTACACATAATCTAGAGTTGATTTAAAGCATAGCAAGTATGTATATGTATATGCAAATATTGAGCCGCTTTATATAGATTTTAGTGTATGGAATGAGGGTCCTGGATATAATCCCTCACAAAAATCAGGAGAAAACATACTTAATTATACATAACTATATAATAATTTAATGTCTTCTGTTAATTAGTCCAAATGTCATATGAAAATAATATGAGGTTCTAATAAATATATTTTATATATGGGAATTTATCAAAGAATAACTATTTAAGAAAAAAGATATATCAATAAGGTTTTGAAAAGCTGGGCATGGTGGCACATGCTTGTAATCCCAATACATGGGAGGCTGAGCGTGGAGGATCTGGATTCAAGGCCAACCTCACTACTTAGTGAGGCTCTTTGCAACTTAGACCCTGTTTCAAAAAATAACGAAAAAAAAATAGGACTGGGGGTGTAGCTCAGAGGTAGAATGCCCCCTGAGTTCAATCTCCAATACCGCAAAAATATATATATAAATAATAAATAGTCTTGAAGATTTACATGTATGTTTATTAATAGCTATGTTATATTTCTCTTATGGAAAGGTTGAGCTCCATTTCATGATAGCTAATTCTTAAGGCTAAGTTAGGTGTTTAAAATTTTTATTTCTAACGGTTTATAATTTTCCAATTATAAGAATAAGAAAGAAGTATTTATTATATTTAAAATATAAGTTCCTTTACTACTAATAATATAAAATATAAGTTGCTTTACTAATGTGATAATACATTGAACCAAAAAAATTACAGAACAGATTTGTGTTTTTAATTTCAGACTTTATATGAGCGTTATAGTAGTGGTGAAAGTCATGATTCATCATCATCCAAGACTTTTGAAAAAAAAATGGGAAAATAAATGATATGCAGCTATTCAAACTGTCAAACACTATAAAATTTATTGGACTGTTACATTCTTGATTCTCTGTGGAAATCTGCTCTTGAAAACAAATTCATTCTGAAATATTATCAGCAAAAAAAATTTCAGTACATTACCCTAAGGAAAAACTACTGTAAAAATAATAACCATTAATGGCCATGTATATATTAAATTATAAAATTGTTTCATGTTTTATGTTTTCCTGTAAATTTCATAATCTATTTGATAGCATTTCACACTTGGAATAGTAGATGGACAACTGAAATATATTCTGAACTATGTAAATAAATCTCTGTAGTATAAAATGACACACATTTCAAAGTTGTAAGATTATTTTCTTCAAACAAAGGTTTCATTGGTATGGTAGCAAAATTCTTAATAAATATTGAATTAAGGGAAGACTGGAGTAGACTTTAGTAAATGGACTTTGATTTTTATTTATTTTTTTGTGGTACTGGAGATGGAACTCAGAGGCATTCTACTTCTGAGTTCTACCCCCAACCCTATTTTATTTTTATTTTTGAAACAGGGTCTTGCTAGGTCGATGAGTCTTACTACTTGCTGAGGCTATCCTTGAACCTGCAATCCTATCTCAGCCTCCCAAGTACTGGGATTACAAGCATGTGCCACTATGCCCGGTGGCTCATTAAATGGACTTTGAAAAAGATCCCAAAAGGTTGAATTCCTAAATAGATTTCCAAATTATGTATGACACTGCTATAGTCCACAGGACTATATGTGGCTCTTTCATTTCTCCCTTTGATTCTTCATAATATCTATTATGCTTTGTATTTAGAGAATCATGTGGATTCTGTGTTGTAAATTGTATAGAGTGTACCCTCATTGCCTTTATTGTTAATGGGTAATTAGAAATGTAGTCCCAGAATGTGTGTCTGTTGTTTTTTGCAGTGCAAGGGATCCCAGGGGAAACCAGTGACTTGTATGTGATAGGGAAGCACTATCCTATACCACTGTACCACTGCAATACACTCCCTATTCCCCCAGGCTCTTGACTGAATCTAATGGTTTAGTTAAAGGTACAGATTGAACATCCCTAATTTGAAAATCAAAATGTTGCAAAATTTGAGTGCCAACATGATACAAGCAGAAAAATTTTGTAATTGACCACCATCTGTCAGATTTCAGTAAAAAACAGAATTATCTTTAGGTTAAGTGTATAAGGGATACATGAAAGTGAATTTGTGTTTTGGTTTGGGTCTCTTCCTTAAGAGACTCATTGTGTATATACAAATATTTCAAAATCAGGAAAAAATGAATACTCAATCTGTATTATCACATGGTATTCTTTTCTTGGTGTTTTTTTTTCAAAGATTTTAATGGACTTTAATTTTTTAGAACAGTTTTACTTTCATAGCAAAATTGAGCAGAAAGTAGAGTTCCTATTTGCCTTGCCTTCACTCAGCCTCCCTTACTGTCAGCATTCCCAGCAACAACACCCCACACCACAATGGGACATGGTTACAATCCATAAACCTACGTTAACAAATCATTATCACCTAGAGTCTATAGTTCACATTAAGGTTTGTTCTTGGCACTGTACATTCTTTTTTCTTTATCTCTCTTTTTTTGTTTGTTTTTATTGTGGTGGTGGTGGTGGTGGTGGTGGTGGTGGTGGTGGTGGTGGTGGTACTGGTGATTGAAGCCAGGGGTGCTCTACCTCTGAGCTATACCCCTAGCTCGTTTTACTTTGAGACAGGATCTCACTAAGTTGCCTAGGCTGGCTTCAAGCTTTCCATCCCTCCTGTCTCAACCTTTCTTTGCCCCCCCTCCTTTTTTTCATAGTGGCATTGGAGATTGAACCCAGGAGCATTCTACCTCCGAGCTACACCTTCAGCCCTATTTTTATTTTTAATTTGAAACAGTCTCGCTAGATTGATGAGAGTGTCACTACTTGCTGAGGCTATCCTTGAACCTGTGATCCTCCTGTCTTAACCTTCTGAGTAGCTAGGATTACAGGTGTGCATCACCACACTTGACTTCATTCTGTGGGTTTTGACATGTTCAGTGATATGTATTTACCATTATAATATACAGTTTCACTGCCCTGAGAATCTTTTGTTCTTTATTTGTCCCTCCCCTCAGCCCCTGGCAACCACTGATATTTTTACTATCTTTATATGTTTTTCTGTTTCCAATAAATTATATAGGTGGAATCATACAACATAAACGCGTTTCAGATTGGCTTCTTCTAATATGCATGTAAGGTGCATCCATGTCTTTCTGGTTTGTTGGCCCATTTCTTTTTAGCACTCATTGTATAGATCCATTGTATAGATGACCACTGTTTGCTTATCCCTTCACCTACTGAAAGACATCTTGTTTGCTTCCAAGCTTTGACAGTTCTACACAAGGCTGCTATAAGCATCTCTGTTTGGGTTTTTGTGTGGATATAAGTTTTCAGCTCCTTTTGGTAAATACCAAAGAGCTCAATTGCTAGATTCTATGTTAAGAGTGTTTAGTTTTTTAAGACATTGCAAACTGTCTTCCCCCAGTGAATGTACCGTTTTGCCTTGCCACCAGCCATGAATGTGAATTCCTATTACTCCATATCTTCCCCACCACTTGATGTTGTCTTTGATTTTGGCCATTCTAAGAAGTGTGTACTGGTATTTTGTTTTAATGTGCTTTTCCTTAGTGACATGTGATGCTGAGCATTTTTGCTTATCTTCATAAGCTCATTTGCTGTCTGTTTATCTCCTTTGGTCAGGTGTTTACTCAGGGATCTTTGACCCAGTTTTTTAAATTTGGTTGTTCTTTTCCTTGTGGTTGCATTTTAAGAGTTCTTTATATTTTGAATATCAGTCCTTTATTATGTATGTCTTTTGTAAATATTTTTCTCCCATTCTGTGACTTGTCTTCTCATTCTTTGGTTCCCAATTTTTTAACCATGGTTATTGGTTTTAAGATAATACAGAGATAATTAGTAAGCTTAATCTAGAGTTCTATAAACCTCATGAAGACGGCAAAAGTAAGAAATTTATTCTATATGTGCCCCTTAAAGATAAATTTTGTGCTTTTAAAGTCATCTTGAAGTTACTGTATATATAACCATGTTTTTAATGCTTTTTATGTTATGAGTTGTAGAAATTCTCACATGGGAAAAGGCATTATTTGTCACCTTTAATAGTACCTGTGGACCTAAAATAAATAACTCAGTCTATAAATCTCATGATTTAAAAACAACTGTTTCCTTTGAAATTAGATAACACAGAATTCTTATCTGGATTCACACATTTCCCAGGTATGTTTTCCATCATAACTGGACTGAATTAGCTACATCCTAACAGTATTAGTGATAAAAGCCAGGTAAGGTATTGAATTTGTGTAATCAGTACTCTACTTGTTTGATAGTCTTATAGTAAATCTTACGTACACTGAGAGTTACTATATGCTGGTATTTGGTAAGAAAAAAATTCATTGGAAGTTTTATGTTCCCTTGTACTTGCCTCAGCTAAACAAAGGACTGTTCTTCATAAGGTTTGCTGAATGTTAACTTTTTTCTCTCCGAGTCTCCTTGGAGTTTAATAAATGTACTGTTTATTCAGTGGTTATACAGTGTAACCAAGTGGAGGGACACTGGAAAAGACTCAGCCATGAGCATTCCTGGAAAGATTTGTAGACCTGGGCAAGTCACTGAATGTCTTCGGAACTTGGTATCCTTTATTAGTAAAATTAGAATAATGGACTATATGGTCTCCTAGGTCTCCTCTCAGTTATTGTGAATCCAAAACTAGGAAGCTAGATTTGGGGTTCTAAAGTTTCCTTGTTTGAGAAATCCCAAGAGCCTACAAAAGAGGCCTTTTTTCCCTCGGCTTTAGCTATAGTCCTTATGTCTAGCCTAGCTCCCACCATTCCTATATTGACTGCTTTTCTCCACCCGAGTCCAGGGGAAAAGGCTGTAGGAAAACCTGGTTGCTCTGACCGCTTCCCCTCCTATCCTGTCTGCTGGCTGAATGGAGCTGCACCCAGAATGAGAGAAAGTACATGAGACTTAAGTGATTGAGTGCTGCTGTGGGCTAAGTTGAATGTTTAGTTTTGTCTTGAGTTTTTGGTTGCTATTTTTCATCTCTAATAGGATAAGATTGTGGGTGAGATGTCCTGACACTGAGCATCTCTCAAAAATTAGGTCAAGTGTTTAGAACATTGTAAACAGTAAACTAGGCCCATGATTTCAAGGATCTTTCTGCCTAATGGGAGAAAGATCCCCTTCAATATGCATTCCCTTGGGCTGTCATCCTATATCATCATTTTAAAGACCATACGTGTGGCCACGCATGGTAGTGCACACCTGTAATTCAGCTACTTGGAAGTCTGAGGCAGAATTGCAAGTTTTGTTTTTGCTTTGTTTTGTTTTGTTTTTGTGCCACTGAAAATTCAGCCCAGGGGTATTCTACCTCCAAGCTACACCCCCAGCCCTATTTTATTTTTATTTGGAAACAAGGCCTCACTAGGTTGATGAGTCTCACTACTTGGTGAGGCTGTCCTTGAACCTGCAATCTTCCTATCTCAGCCTCCCAAGTACTAGGATTACAAGCATGCACCACCATGGAGAATTGCAAGTTCAAGGCCAAGCTAGGCAATTTAGTGAGAACCTGTCTCAAAATAAAAAATAAAAGGACAGGGGATGTAGTTCAGTGGTAGAGCACCCCTGGGTTCAGTTCCCAGTACCATGCTCACACACATCCAGAGACCATATGCTTTTGAATAATTTCCCTGTTTATATCCCAAACTAGACTTGTGTCTTTTCCAGATTTATATATTCAGTTGACTATTAAGCATCTTGACTTGGATGTCTTATACATATCTCAAACTCAACATATGCAAAATAAAATTGACCCCATCAAAACCTGCTCCCTAGCCGGGCGTGGTGGCGCACGCTTGTAATCCCAGCATTCGGGAGGCTGAGACCGGAGGATCCAGGTTCGCGGCCAGCCTCAGCTCCCTAGTGAGGCACTCCGCAACTTAGTGAGACCTGGTTTCAAATAAAGAATAAAAAAAAAAAAAATAGGGCTGGGGGTTTGGCTCGGAGGTAGAACGCCCCTGAGTTCAATCCCTAGTACCGCAAAAAAAAAAAAAAAAAAAAAACCTGCTCCCTAGCCTGACATGTTGGTACAAGTCTGTAATCCCAGTACTTAGGAGGCTGAGACAGGAGGGTTGCAGGTTCTAGGCCAGCCTCAGCATCTTAGCAATTTAGTGAGACCCTGTTTCAAAATAAAAAATAAAATAGGATGGGTTTAACTCTGAGGCAGAATGCCCCTGGGTTTAATTCCCAGTATTAAAACAAAACAAAACAAAAAAACCCTCCCTTCAAATCCCCCATCTTAAGGGATGAGAAGTCCATCCTTCTAACTGTGCAGGTCTAAAACCTTGGGGTCATCCTTAACTCCTCAGTTTTTGTATGGCACTCATCCAGTCCATCAGGAAATATTTGCTTTATTTTCTAAATGTACCTACAGTCTGACCACTTCTTGTCACCTCACTTCTGCCAACTTGTTCTGAGCATCACCTCTCACCTGTATTTCTGTAACAGCTCCTAACTGGATCTACTTTTAGCTCCTTGGACTTTGTTTTCAACATAACAGCCAGGGTGACTTTAAATCAAGTCCTGATCAGATCATGCCATTCCTTGTGTCATCACTCCATGGTGGCTCTCAGTTTTATTCTAAAAGGCAGCACTCTTACCATGGCTTATTAAACCCTAAGTGCCCTGGTCTCCTTCAGCATCTCCAACCTCATCACCTGTGAGCAGTGCAGGCCCCCTGGCAGTGCACAGATTTAGGTTGACAAGTCCAAGGGAATAGTCCAGAGGGTACATTAATGGTAGTTCCCAGAGGACTACTTGTTTCTGTAGCTGGATGTTAGAATAACTGCTACAGCCAGAACGAAATTTCCTACCTGGACTATCCTAGAGGCAAGTCAGCAGAGATTAGGAGGAAAAAGGGAGAGAGGAAAACCTCTTAATTTCATGAGATTTGTTTTTATACAGTAGTTTCTATTTTCCATAATAGTGGTCTTCATTTATTTATTGTCCTTTATAATGATTAGTCACAAATACTCTTGGATCTATGCATACAGTTGGTAAACTATAATAAAACTCTCTGAATCTAATAAATACTACATGTATTTTCAACCTCACATTGGTTCCAGAAATCTTTACTTTTTCCTTTTTATTGACAAATTCTTTATTTCTTAGACACATTTTTCAAGGAAACAAATAGTTTAAACTATTTACAGTTTGTTTTGCTAGCTCATTAATCTGTCCAATTAGTGCCAAATTAATTTAAAAATATTTATAAACAATTTTTATTGCCTAAATAATTATATTTCCATTTAAAGTAATATATATTCTACATCAAGGAAATGTGCCTATTCCTCATTTACAACCAGTTTGAGGTCTTCTATTGGTACTGGTCTTCTACAGGCCTTGACATTTCTTAAACAGCCTGGAATGGTTTGTATAAGGAAGGAACCTTTTGAGAGCATGCCTAGAGTCAAAAAGTACTGTGATGAAATGGTGATCACTATGTGTCTGCATATATACAAGCTTTGAATAAAGGGGAGTATGGATAAATTTAACCAGTACTTAAAATTTCCCAGAGTCCCAGAACCCATGTTGATGTTTAATTAATCACTTATCATCTTTACCTGGATTTTACACAGGATTTTTTTTTCTTCTTTTTTTGTGGTACTCGGAATTGAACCCAGAGGCATTCTACCTTCGGGCTACACCTCTAGCCTGATTTTATTTCTTTATTTGGAAACAAGGTCTCACTAGGTTGATGAGCACCTCACTACTTGCTGAGGCTATCCTTGAACCTGCGACCCTCCTGTCTCAGCCTCCCAAGTACAGGGATTACAGGTGTGTGCCACCATTCCTGGCATGTTGTTTTCATGAACATTCCAAGAGATCCAGAACATTCCAAGTAGATGTTCTAGGCCTGCCTGCTCAGCCTCTCCCCATCCTGCAAGCCCTTCCCCACCCTGGAATAGCTCACTGGACATTTGACTTCATGGTAGAAATACCTGGGAAGCTTTTTAAAACTACCCATACCAGCTGGGCTTCAGATCCATTAAATAGAAAACATCCCCTCCCTTGGCCAGAATCTATAGGGTGTATTTTGCCTTGGGGAAGACTGGCTCAGGGAGAATCCTGTGCAGATCTTGGAAATAGGCTGGCAGGGAATTCCAGGATCTCAGGTGAATGCAGTGTGGATGGAGGGGAAGGGCAGCACTGCTTCCCAGAGGGTGTATCCCTTGATCTTCTGGACTCCTGGTCTTAGAGGTAGCAGGCTAGAGGAGGAAGGCAGGGCCCTTGAGTGAGGTCTGAAGGGCAGAGGCTCTATTTGTCTGACTCTAAAAATGGCTCAGCCTTTAATCCACAAGACTTGTTCAAAGAAGAAGCTATTAAATTCAAACTATTGATATAAAAGAAAAATAACCTGTTTTTCTAAAACCTGAGAGAAACCGAGAATTTAACACTCAAAAGCACATTTTTTTATCTTTGGAACTCAAACAACAGTCTATAATATTCACTGCAATTAGGAAGATTTAGTAGCAATTTTAGCTGCTTTTGCTAAAACATGATAGGGAGGCTAAAAAGATTTTAAAAATCAATAAAAATATTGAGAGGCCTAATATGTCATATCCACTTGGGGGCACTATGAAGCTGCTTATTATTGTAGGGACAAATGAGCATGTTCATTATAAGCTGAGGTTGCAAACTCCATTTTTCTAGTCAAAAATTGTTTCGTTTCTGAGGAAATTAGTATGGGTTATGATACAGCATTAGTTTAATCAAAAGAAGAAAGCTGCTTCTAAAGTAGTACAGTCTAGTAGCCACTAGACGCGTGATATTTATATTTAAGGGAATTAAAACTAAATCTCAGTTACCCCAGTCATTGACGTGTTCGGTAGGCACATGTGACTAATGGTCCCAGTATTGGAGAACACGGGTATATAACACGCATCATGACAACTGTTCTAAGCAGTGTTGTTCTAGAGCAATTCCAATAACCATCTACTAATAACTACCAATACTATGTCATTGATAGTTTAATGTGGCTCTAACTTTTCTTTAATATTTTCTAATTGAAAATCATTTTTAATTTAATTGGTTAAATTGTTTATTAAAAATAGCATTATTTTGAACATTCCTAAATCATTTTACTCATCTCTGCTGTTACAGATTTGTAGAAGTAGGGTTTTTGGTCAAAGTTTATTTTATTTTATTACTGGGAATGGAACCCAAGGATCTTCTACCTCTGGGCTACACTCAGTCCTATTTTACTTTTTATTTGGAAACAGGGTCTTGCTAAGTTGTTGAGATCCTCACTATGTTGCTAAGGCTGATCTTGAACCTGTGGTCATCTTTTTTCAGCCTCCTGAGTACTGGGATTACAGGCGTGCACTACACTACCACACCTGATCTAGATTTATTTGATGTATAGAGCAAAATTGTTCTATTTATTTATTCATTCATTCATTTATATTTATTTATTTATTTAGTACTGGAGATCGAACCCAGGGCCATTCTACCTGTGAGCTACACCCCTAACCACCCCCCTCCTTTTTTAAAACAGGATCTCTTGCTGGAGGTAGTGGCACACACTTGTAATCCCAGCATTTGGGAGGCTGAGACCGGAGGATCCGGGTTCTCAGCCAGCCTCAGCTACCTAATGAGGCTCTCCACAACTTAGTGAGACCCTGTTTCAAAATAAAGAATAAAAAATAGGGCTGGGGGTATAGCTTTATAGCTTGGAGGTAGAATGCCCCTGAGTTTAATCCCTAGTACTGCAAAAAAAAAAAAAAAAAAAAGGATCTCTCTAAATTGCTGAGGTTGCCCTTGAATCTGAGAACCTCCTATCAGCTTCCCAAGTAGAGATTGCAGGTGTGTGCCACCATGGTCAGCTGCTAAATTGTTCCTTAAAGAGGTTTTAGCAACTTGTATTACCAACAGCTATGAAAGAGTACTTAATGTTTTTCTTCTGATTTCTGCCAATAATTTATTTTAAAAAATTGTTGTCAATCTGGTTAAACAAAATTTGTCATAATATTTAAGGTATTCTCTTCAGCTTCTTGCTGTAGAGTATTTAAATTTCCCTTATGCTTGGTAAGTTTTCTAATGTTTCCTTTATGTTGTGTTATTTTGTGGATATTGTTTCATGTCATATTTTCTAAATGATTATTACATGTGCTTAAGGAAGCTATTTTATATAGTGGGGTTTTTTTAAATTAAAAACAATATAATCATATGGTTGAAAAAAAAAAAATCAAGCCCTGCACAGTGGCCCATGATTGCTGGAGGCTGAGGCAGGCAGATCACAGGTTCAAGACCAGCCTTAGCAACTTAGCAAGACCCTAACTGGGAAGTACCTCAGTGGTTCAATTGAATCCATCACCCCTGGGTTCAATTCTCAGTACCAAATAAATAAATAAGTCTAAAGACTGTAAAACAAGACTAAAGGCTATAAAATGAAAAACTAAAATTCCCTGCCCACATAAGTTCTCTTCCCTTTCCCCAGAGGCAACCACTGTTAGCAATTTCTTTGTGTTAAATCAGAAATTGTCCATGCACAAGTAAGCATGTGCATGTAATAACTGCTAATGTACATGTATAGCTATAAATAAAAAGCAATTTTGGCTGGCTGTGGTGGTGTTTGCCTGTAATCCCAGTACTTGGGAGACTGAGACAAGAGGATTGCAGGTTCAAAGCTTGCCTCAGCAACATCGTGAGGCCCTCAGCAACTTAGTGAGACCCTGTTTCAAAAAAAAAGAAAAGAAAATACAGTATGGGTGTAGCTCAGAGGTAGAATGCCCCTGGGTCTAATCTCTGCTACCCACCCCCACAAATTGGAGTTTACTATACATAACCTGAATTTTATTGGTTTTTTTTTTTCATTTACTATTTCTTAAAGAGAGTTTCTTTCTTATACCTACCTGATTCTTTTTAATAGTGACATGATATCCTGTGATATTGATGTAACGAATTTCCTCCCTCTAAGCTTTGAGATGGTTTTCTGTCCCTTGCTATTACAAGCACTGATGCCATAAAATTCTTTGCTTTGAATTTGTGTGAAATTCAAGAATACCTAGAAAAGGGGTTCAGGAGTGTGACTCAGTGGTAGAATGATTGCCTAGCATTCACAGGTTCTGGGTTCAATCCATAGCACCACAAACAAAACAAACCTATAGAAGATATAACTAGTTGTAGGATAATAATAATAATAATAATAATAATAATAATAATAATAATAATCAAAGTTTATGCACATTTTTAATATTATCTATTTCTTTTGTTCCTAATCAAAACATCTTTGTACCTGGTGCCTTGATGTCTTTGTACGAATAATATTATTGGGGGGGGGGAGCATAGGAAGTCTTCTATGGTGGCATCTACTTTCAGAGAGGAGTTTTGTTTGCTTATACCAGACCCTGAAGGCATACCCATCACCACAGTATTCCAGGTTCAAAGCTTGAGGTTTCCAGGATCATTCAGGAATGGTGGCGTACATCTGTAATCCTAGTACTTCACAGGCTGAGATAGGAAGATTGCAAGTTTTAGAACAGCCTCAGCAACGTAGTGAGGATCTCAGCAACCTAGCAAAATCCTGTTTCATAAATAAATAAATGGGGCTGGGGGAGTAGCTCAGAGGCAGAATGTCCCTGGGTCAATCCCTAGTGCCAATAAATAAATAAAGTGAACGAGGGTATTAGATTGCTCACTTGGCAGTTCCTGGACTCTGTTTATCATACTCTACCAGGTTCCCCAACCTATAGCTCAGGCTCACAGATGTTTCTTCCAGATTAGCAAATGCTCAACTGTGCTTCCCTTTCTGGGTCTTCATATTCATTAATATTTGATCCGATAATTTTTACTAATTGATTTTTAGTTTTCTTTTGTTACATAACAAATCACCCCTAGAACTTTGTGGTTTAAAATGGCAAATGTTTATTATCTCAGTTTCTGCAGGTCAGTAATATGGATATGTTGTACATGGGTGCCTCTGGATCAAGGACCATCCCCTGGTTCCATTAAACTGTTACCAGGGTGTGTGTAATCTTATCTGATGACTCTCAGAGCAGATGAATCAGCTCCAAGTTCACGATATGGCTGTTAGAGGGGTACAGGTTCTGTCAGCTCCCCTCTGGCTATAGGGGAAAGGTCTCTTCTCCTTAGGGCAACTTACAACTTGCCAGCTGGCCTCACTCTGAGCAAGAGACAGTGCCCAGGATGAAGGCCACAGTATTGTTGTAACCTAATCTTGGGATTGACATAACTTCACTTAGAGCCATGTTCTGTTTCTTAGAAGTGAGTCATTAGATCTATCCAACATACAGCATGTGAATATCAAGAGGCAGAGATCTTTAAGGCTCCCTAACCCCAAGTCGTTAGTTCTTTCTTGCTTTTACTATTTTTTTTCTATTTTAGACAAAGTTTAAAGTTTGTCCTCACAAGTATTGGTGTAAATTTTCTTTTCCCTTGCTTTTTAAAATTTGTTTTGCCTCATATGAACACATTTTTAAACAATGTACTAACATTTCCTATTCGGTGAGTTCCTAAATAACCAGTGTTCTATGCAAAAAGAAAAAAAATGGAGCAAGGAGCCTATTTTGTATATTAAATGGAAAAATTACAATGTATTGCATGTCTCCCCAAATAATAAAATGCCCTAGACAAGGGACACATTTTCAAGTTAGAATGACAGGGTTCTTAAACTACTTTTATTGGTGCATTACAGTCTCACATCATAGTGTAATGCACACAGCACTTGGTGAGCTTTCCCCCGGCTCCCTCCCTACTCCTACTCCCCCCTTCCCACCCTCCTTACAGGATATTGAGATTGACATTGGTATTCTCACATATGTACATAAAGCTGATGGAAGTGATTCTTTCATTGATCTCTCCTCTCTCTTCTCCTTCCCCTAGACTACCTCCCTGGCTCCACTGGAGTTTCTCCTCCATTATCTGAAGTCCCTCTGGTATCTCTATTACTCTATAGCTTCCATATATGAGAGAAAACATATGACCCTTCACTTTCTGTGACTGGCTAATCCCTCTTAACATAAGGTTTTCCAGGTCCATCCAGCTTCCTGCAAATGACATAACTTTGTTCTTTTTACTGAGTAGAATTCCATTGTGTGTATAGCCCATAATTTTGTAATCTATTCATCTGTTGATGGACACCTAGTTGGTTCCATAATTTGGCTACTGTGAATTGTGCTGCTATGAACATGGGTATGCATATATTACTATAGTTCTCGGGTTTCAACCTCTTTGGAAGGATACCCAGGAGTGGTATAACTGGATCATATGGTAGATCCGTTCCCAATTTTCTGAGGAATCTCCATAGTGGCTATACTAATTTGCAATCCCACCAACAGTGTAGAAGAGTTCCTATTTCCCCACATCCTTGCCAGCATTTATTGTTTGACTTCTTGACTATTGTTTGCCATTCTTTTTTTTTTTTTCTTTTGCAGTACTGGGGATTGAACTCAGGGGCGTTCTACCTCCGAGCTATACCCCCAGCCCTATTTTTTATTCTTTATTTTGAAACCGAGTCTCACTAATTTGCGGAGTGCCTCACGAGGTAGCTGAGGTTGGCCCTGAACCTGGATCCTCTGATCTCAGCCTCCTGAATGCTGGGATTACAAGCGTGCGCCACCACGCCCGGCTGATGATTGCTATTCTAATTAGGGTTAGATGGAATCTCAGTGTAGTTTTAATTTACATCTTCCTGATTTATAATGATGTTGAACATTTTTTTCATGCATCTATTGGTCATTTGTAGTTCTTCTTTTGTGAGGTGTCTATTTAGTTCAATTGCCCATTTCTGGATTGGGTTATTTGTTTTTTTAGTGTTATGTCTTTTAAGTTCTTTGTATATTTTAGACACTAGTCCTCTATTAGTGGGATAGCTGACAAAGATCTTCTTTCATAGTATGAAAGTTTTTGAAATATTGCTTCTTGGTGCTTAACAAGAAATATGATTGTTACACATAACATAGTAGAAGGCCTCATAGCACCAGCAATATCTGAGATGAACCCCTCATTCTTGACAATCAGAGCTTTTCAAAATATCCACATGGTCCTGACATTCCTCCTATTGTATAATAATGAAATGCAAGATTTTTCTCGTATATAATTAATTTTAAATTTAATTTACCAGAAAAAATATTTAATGGAGACATTCTGCCATGTATGGTGGTATTTTCTGGCTTGACTTGCTTCAGAGCTTTATAAAAATGTTATGTAGTTTTGTTGCTATGGTAAATAGTATTTTAAAAATTACATTTCCTAACTCTTTTTGATGTTGTTTTATAGGACTGTAATTGGGTTTTGTGTATTGAATTTATAGCCAGTCACCTTGCTGAATTCTTTTTTTTTTTTTTTTTTTTTTTTTTTTTTTTTTTTTTTTTTTTTTTTTTTTTTTTTTTTTTTTTTTTTTTGCGATACTGGGGATTGAACTCAGGGGCATCAACCTCGGAGCTATACCCCCAGCCCTATTTTTTATTCTTTATTTTGAAACCGAGTCTCACTAAGTTGCGGAGTGCCTCACTAGGTAGCTGAGGCTGGCCGCGAACCTGGATCCTCTGGTCTCAGCCTCCCAAATGCTGGGAAGCATGCGCCACCACACCTGGCTCCTGAATTCTTAATATTTCTCATAATTGGTCTCAGATTCTAGGGTTTTTCCATGTAAGTAATTATATAATATGTGAATTAGAAATGAATGAATTCATTTGAATAGGCTTTTATCCCTATAATGTTCATTTTTTTTTTGGTTTTCAATCCCCATTATATTATTAAAAAGAAATAGTGCTTGTTCTTGATTTCAGTGGAAATGTTTTTCCACCATTCAACTGATGTGTGTGTGTGTGTGTGTGTGTGCGCGCGCATTAGGGATTGAATCTAGGACCTTATGCTAAACATGTACTCTACCACTCACCTATACCTCTAGCCCTCACTTGATTCTTGCTTGCAGTTTTTTTAATATACTTTTAATCATTTTTAAGTGCGTTAAAAAAAAAAAAAACGGTGCCTTTGCATCCCTATTTTACTAAAAGGTTTTTGTTTTGCTATGGTAACAAACAACCTCAAAAGATGTCAGTAACTTAAAACAATGAAATTGTATATCTCACTGATGTCTATAGCAGAAGAAGAGACTGCTCTGTGCCGTCCTCACTTTGGTACCCAGGCTATCTGATACCCTACTCTTTGGTTGACATTTTAGACACAGAGAAAAGGCACAGTAAGTCAGATGCTCCCTTTTCAAATATCCACTTGAACATGATACTCTTCACTTTTCTTCACAACTCATTGGCCAAAGAAGTGACATGGCTTCATGCAGTGACCATGTGTCTAGAAAGAAAGGAGCAAAAAACATGATGAATCATTAAAATTTGTAAGAAGATATATAGTACTTTTTTTTTTTTTTTTTTTGGTGGTGGTAGTGGAAGCAACTGGGGATTGAACCTGTGTTCATTCTACCTCTAAGCTACACGCCCAGCCCTTTTTTAAATTTTATTTTAAAACTGTCTTTTTAAGTTGCTAAGGCTGGTCTTGACCTTGAGAGCCTCCTATCTCAGCCTCCCAAGCACGGAAATTATAAGCATTTGACACCATGCCTGGCCACAATACTTTCTTACTATTCCTCAGTCAGGGCTTCCTAACCTTCAGCTTGCTGTCTCCTAGAGCTGCCATATCATTCTGGAGGGTTTGTATTTGATGCTACTTCCCAGACAGCTTTGGAGTGCTCTCCATGAATCTTCCACCTTTCTCATCTTTTCTTTAATTCTGCTCTTTATTTTTACCTCCAGAAAGAAATTATATTAATTGGAGGGAAATTTACTGGTAGTTATATTGTTATTTACCAGTTAAAGTTATAATGTTTACTATGTTATAGTGTTTGTAAAGAAATAAATTGATACACATACACACACACACACACACACACACAGAACTGATTTGTATGCTTTGATTTTAGAAATGCACTACAGACATGCACCACCATGCCCAGCTCTAATGAGGCCTTCTTTAAATAGCACATTTAATATTACAATTCCCCTACTCCCTAAACTCCACAAACTCCCTCATTGCTTTCTATTTTTCTATTTTTTATGCTGGGGATTGAACCCAGGGACATTCTACCTCTGAGCAACACGCCCTGCACTTTTTTTTTTCCCCTCTGAGGCTGGCCTTGAACCTGGGATCCTCCTGTCTCAGCCTTATTTTTAATTAATTAATTAATTACTTTATTGTGGTACTGGGGGTAGAACCTAGGGGCATTCTATTTCTGAGCTACACCCCCAGCCCTATTTTATTATTTTATTTTGAAACAAGGTCTCGCTAAGTTGCACGGAGGCTGGCCACAAACCTGAGATCCTCCTATCTCGGCCTCCCAGGTACTGGGATTACAAGCAGGTGCCATCATGCCCTGTTCCTACTTTTAATTTTAAAACAGGGAATCGCTAAATTGCTGAGGTTGGCCTCAAACCTGCAATCCTCCTGTCTCAGCCTCCCAAGTATTGGGATTACAGACATGCACCACCATGCTGAGCTAAATTTTTTTTTTACAAAGAAGTAATATTATATTAGCAAATTGTGGCTAGCTCCACAGAATGATAAACCCTCTACAGTGCTAGGCCCAAAAAAATAAAAATAAAAAGAGGTATCCTTTGTGGTATCACCCTTTGTGGGTAGCCTAGTTTGCAATAATGGGATTTTAGAAATGAATGATGTTCACAGATTCTTTTTCCAGAAGTGACTTTTTGGTTGACTGGGTGGTTAATACATAGGATTAGGAATTTGGCTTTCTATAGCAGCGTCATGTAATAATATGTGGTTCTAAATGAAGTATTTGGGGGGAGGGGTGTACTGGGTGTTGAACCCAGGGGCATTCTACCTCTGAGCTACATCCCCAGCCCTATTTCTTATTCTTTATTTTGAAACACGGTCTCACTAAGTTGCAGAGGGCCTCTCTAAGTAGCTAAGGCTGGCTGTGAACCTGCAGTCCTCTTGTCTCAGCCTCCCAAGAACTGGAATTACAAACATGAGCCACCATGCCCGGCTTAAATGAAGTATGTCTATGTTCAATAAATTAAGTAAATAAGTCTCTGCCCTCCAGGTGCTTATTTCTGTGTCTGTCCTCTTCTTGTGGTATGAGAGGGGCTGACTCTCATATCACAGGAGGATATGTAGTTTGATTTCTTACTATAGCCCAGAAGGCCTATCTTGACTCTGGTTCTTTGTGACATGATAATAGGACATATTCATTGGGGTGTTGACAGGATGCCCAAAGGCTGGCAGCATATCTGTGTGTGCCCATAGTTCCAGGAAGCTGCGAGGGTGGTATCAAGCCTGCCACCCTCCCTCTCTTTGAGTCTCTGTTGTCACCTCAGAGGGGGCCCCTGTCTCCTCTGGTGGAGATGCCCCAAGTGTCTTTTGAGATCAGTAGGTATTTTCCCCCAACCCAGACTGAGGCCCTTCTCTGCAATCTTAGGCTTGCCCCCAATTCTCCATCGGGCTGGGAAGGACCCCTTGTGGTGAGAGTAAGAGGTTCTGGGGGTGCTGCCTAACCCAGAAGTTTGGGAGCCAGCGGCTTAGTAAGTCAAGGTTCACAGTTCCCAGCCCTGGGGTGGGTGTGGGGTGGCAGTGACAACAGCCATGGTTCTGGTCCTAAGCAGGAATTTCTGGTTTAGGTGTGAGTCTGTGTAAATGGTTGAATTGTGCTGCAGGGCTCAGGCTGGGACAGGCATGTAAGTGGGTCAGGTCACTCTGGAAGACGTTGTCACTCACACGTTGCCCAACATATCCCATGAGTACCCAGAACACACTCCTTGTACCCCTGCCAATCTCTGCTTTCATTTTGTCCTCACCAGCTGGTCCTTGCTACCTAATTCTCTATGACCAAGAGCAACATGGAACAGGCAGGAAGGATTCCACTTGACCAATAATTCATATAATGACTGATTTTTTTTTCGATCTTCCCAGATGGCTCTGCATTGAACTTTCTCCTTTTCTGTTTTGGTTCATAGATTTGAACTCTAAGTGTCTTTCATTTTTCCTACTTCTTCCATACCTATTCCAACCACACAACAGTCTCTTTGATTCCTTCCTATCCCTTTCCTTCCATTTCTCAAACCACCACCCTGGTCCTAAAACTCAGCCTTTTACTTTACTTATTCTTAGTAGTGTTCACTCCAACAAGTATAATGCTAAGTTTCAAAGTGTAATATCTGGATAAGCATCATTAGTATCACTTGGGAACTTGTAAGGAAATACAAACTTTCGGCAGGCTGAGATGGGAGGATCACAGATTCAAGGGCAGTCTTAGCAACTCAGCAAAACCCTCAGCAACTAAACAAGCCCCATTTTAAAATAAAAAATAAGCCGGGTGTGGTGGTGCACACCTGTAATCCCAGTACTTGGGAGGCTGAGACAGGAGGATCACAGGTTCAAGGACAGCTTCAGCAAGTAGACTCACCAACCTAGCAAGACCCTGTTTCAAAATAAAAATAAAAAAGGACTGGGGTATAGCTTGGAGGTAGAATGCCCCTAGCTTCAACAACCTCCCCCATGCCAAAAAAAGGGAAAGAAATCCAAATGCACCTTCACCCTGACGTCCTGAATCAGAAACCCCAGGGTGGGACCCAGTAATTAAATTTTGACAAACCCTCTGAGTAAGAGCAGTCTGCCACCAAGGAGCATCAGAACCAGAGGCACCAGCTAGAAACATAGTTTCATCGGCGGCCTCTTCGATTTAGGAATCTTCTAAGTACCCTATATCAACCAGTTGGACCACTGGAGCTCCCAGTGCACAAATCTTGAAGGGCTCCTTACTCCCTACAGGATTAGGTTGAAGCTTAATCCTGGCCCTCCACAGTCACATCCGCTCCTATTCTTCTGCATTTGCTTTGCTCCAGGCAGACTCCCTCCTCTCTGGTGTTCCTGCCATTTGGTGCCACGGACTCCCCATGCTCTTCCGACTTACTCACATCCTGTGCAAGCCCAGCCCAGGCTTCCTCCTCCTTCTGAACTATGTATTTATACAGTCTAATGCAATAGTTAACACCTATGCATTCTGCCTTTCATTGACAGTCATAGTCTATGTCTATAGATCTAGTTTCCCCAAATAGATTATAAACTGCTAGAGGTTTTATAATGACTAAACCTCTTTGTATCACACTCACATTGACTAATTACTTCCTTTTACTTTACATTGGCATTTCCAAAACTGGCCTCATAAGAATACCCGGTGCATTTGTGGAACATGTGGATTGCCAAAGCCCCTTCACAGGATTCTCAACTGGACTCTTCAGGGCTGGGTCCAGAGAATAAGTACCTGAGTGTTCCTCCCATCAGGAATGTTTCAAGAACAAGTACTCAAACATATTGATTTTTCTAAAATGGTGACTTTTCAATTTAATGAAGCAACAGGAGGGAGAGGGCCTTTGTAGACACATCTTGTGAGCACCTAGTAAGTGCTTGCTGTGTGCTTGAGTCTGGGCAGAGAGAGTCTAGAGGAACAATCAAGGAAGGTGAAAGAGTGCAGATAGGAGGAGGAGAAGGACAAGAGAATGCTGCAAATGGACACCTGGCTTAGGTGATTGCTTCTCCTAAGGGGCATGTTTCCAGACCCCAAGCCTGCCAGTGAAGAGGCACTGGGAGACTGAAGAGGAAATGAAAGTCCCTCTTGTTCTGTGTGACTCTGAACTGAGTGATTTTGACATTCATGAACCACAAGGAACCAGGGAATTGGTCCCGCCCTCAATCATACATTGCAGAAATCCCTAAGAGGGCAGCCTTGCTTCTAGAATTATACCATTCAGGTCAACTTGTGTCTCCTTGTAAATGAAGAAACTGAACCCAATTTAAACAATTATGAACAAAATTATACAGTGCATGGCAGAGCCAGGATTCTAATTCTGCTCTGAACCCCCAAAGCCAATACCCTTAATTATTCAATTGTTCAAGAATGCATTGCTGTTTGTCATTAGAGCTGAGACTAGTTCAACCATCCTATGCCTCTTTTTTTTTTGTTTTTTGTTTTTGTTTTTTTTTTGGTACTGGGGGTTGAACTCAGGGGCATTCTACCTCCGAGTTATACCCCCAGCCCTATTTTTTATTCTGTATTTTGAAACCGGGTCTCACTAAATTGTGGAATGCCTCACTAGGTAGCTGAGGCTGGCCGCAAACCCGAATCCTCCGGTCTCAGCCTCCCGAATGCTGGGATTACAAGCGCCACCACACCCAGCTACTATGCCTCTTTAAAAAAATATCTATAAGCTGGATGTGGTGGTGCACGCTTGTAATCCCAGTATTTGAGAGGCTGAGACCAGAGGATCGTAGGTTCGAGGACAGCTTCAGCAACTTAGTGAGTCCCTCAGCAACTTAGTGAGACCTTGTTTCAAAATAAAAGAATAAAATAGGACTGAGGTGTAGTTCAGTGTTAGAATACCCCGGGTTCCACCCCCAGTACTACACACACAAAAAAAAAATCTATAGCTTTAGAAAATAAACATTATTTTTTTAGTCGTGTCTTATGAATCTTATAAAGACAAGAATAGCTGGGCATGGTGGTACACACCTTCAATCTGAGCTACTTGAGAAGCTGAAGCAGGAGAATTATAAATTCAAGTCTAGCCTGGGCAACTTAGGGAGATGCTATCTCACAAAGTAAAATGGGCTGGGGATACAGCTCAGTGGTAGAGTGCCTCTGGGTTCAATCCTTAGTATCTGTACTGCAAAACAAAACAGAAGACAAGTATAATTAATGCTCAACTTGATCCCATAGCTTTAGAAATGAGACCTAATCCTAAAAAGTGTTAATAACTGAGATGAATGGAAATAATGGTGTGAAAGTAATTATCACGGTGACTGGAATACGCTCAGCATTAGTATCTGCCTATTTATTCTTCTGGTCTTTGAACTATATGTGCATTCAGACCCTGACCTGAAAGTTCAACCATTTGCATTGCGTGCATAATTCAGGGCATTGGCTTTGGGGTAATTCAGATCAGAATTGGAATCCTGGCTCTGTCACACACTGTGTAATTTTTTTCATAATTGCTTAATATCTAACATTAATATTCAATAAGTAGCGTTTTAATTACATATTTATCTCTATAGGACTTGGACTTTTTGCCTGCAGAGTGGAAATAATGACACTTTGCATGATTGTTCTGAAGATTAAATGTAATGATGCTTGAAAACTGCTTAATTCAATGCCAGATATTTAGCAAGGATTCAATAAATATGCTCTCTTTATTATTGGCTTGTGTGTGTGTGTGTGTGTGTGTGTGTGTGTTTATTATTGGCTTGTGTGTGTGTGTGTGTGTGTGTGTGTGTGTGTGTGTGTTACTGGGGATCAAACCCAGGACCTTACACAGTGAGGCAGGCACTCTATCTCTGAGCTACATCCCCATCCCCATTTTTGTTTTTGTTGTTTTTTTGGTATTGGGGGTCTATACTCACAGCTCTTTTTATTTTTTATTTTGAAACAGAGTCTCACTAAGTTGCCCAGGCTGACCTTTACTTGCAATCTTTCCCCCTCAGCCTCCTGAGTAGCTGGGACTGCAGGCATGTGCCACCACATCAGGCCAATGAGTCCCTTCTAAGAGAGGAATAAAGTATGGTGTCTGAGCCAAATACCTGAGCCTGAATTCTGGACCTGCCCCTTACTACTTGTGTGATCTTGGAAATGTTGTCTAACTGCTCAATGCCTCAGTTATTAACCTCATTTTACAGATGAAAACCTTGCGCCTAACTCACACTGCGGGGAATCAATAAGTTAATATATGAAAGTTGCTTAGTTCAGTGCCTGGCTCAGCAGAAACACTCAATAAATATGTTATCATTATATATTTCTTTCTATATTTATGGCCTTGAGATTTTTCTGTCTTGGAAAGATGACTTTGAAAAGATGGTCCTTAGCTGAGTGTGATGACACATGCCTATAATCCCAGTATTTGGGAGGCTGAGACAGAAGGATCTCAGGTTCAAGGACAGCCTCAGCAAGTAGTGAGACTCTCATTAATTTAGTGAGTCCCTGTTTCAAAATAAAAAATAAAATGAGGCTAGGGTGTAGCTCAGAGATAGAATGCCCTGGGCTGTTGGCAAGACTGGAGCTAGAAATTCTCCTTTTTATCTGTTCATTTCTTGGTCCGAAGTTGCACCTAATAACCCATGCCTCCAAGTCCATCAGTCATCCCTACATTTATTGGGGGTGGGGGGAGGGACCAAACTCAGAGCCTCTATATGTGCTCTGCCATTGAACTACACTGTCGGCCCCCATTCCTACATTTCTGCCTCCTATGGCTAAAGATTGGACGAGTTTATGCCCAGTGGTCAGAAAACAACCAATTAGGCATGGAAGAAATGGCTGACGCAAGAAGAATGCTGACAATAAATTAGATGTTTAGAGAGCAATTTTGAAAGTGGAAATAAAACCTAGGGGAAAATGTGGGGACTATTAAAAAATGAGCTAATAAGATCAAGATAGGCTATAGCCTACACTAAAAATCCCTTGAAATTAGCTCTATTATCCTGGCATGAAAAGGAAGTCATGTAGCATGTTTCTACTAGCCCAAAGGTAAGTTCTTCTGTCCCTTCCTTTCTTCCTCCTGGATTTTCTACAGTTAGCTCAAGAAATTCTCATTCTGCTTTACTTATGTAACCCTACTGATGTAACCCTATCCCCATTAGTACTTTCACTGAAGCTCTTCTGCAGAGCATTGCCACCTCCCTATCTTTGTGTGTACTGTGGCAAACACTGATTGCCTTCCCAGCAGCCCTCTTCCACCTGCCCAGGGCTGGGCTGTGGTTCTTCCACCATTCCCCATGGGACTCAGAGAAGAGTGGCTCTATGCTGATTGACCCAAACCCATGATGGTGGCCTCATGTTTCTGACAATGGTTGATTTAGCCATAGGCACCTATCTTAATTATATGGAAAATGAAAAATGGAAAGGAATATATGCTTACTCCTAAAAAATAAATTGATGGTAGGGTGTGGTGCGATGTGCTTGTAATCCCAGCACTTGTGAGGCTGACCCAGGAGGATTACAGGTTCTAGGCCAGCCTTAGCAACTTAGCGAGATGCTATTTCAAATTAAAAAATAAAATAGGGCTGGGGGTGTGGCTCAGAGGTAGAAAGCCCTGGGTTCCATCCCCAAGATGGTAGAAGAAATCCTTATTCTCTTACTGAGTGTGGTGATGTCAGCATTTGATATCATGAACTACAGAACCTTTCTTTCAACCATGAGGGGAACTGAGACTAGGAGGACAGAGGATGTAAAAGCTGTGGGTCATTGGTGATGGTGTAGAGCATAAGGTTAAACATCTCAAAGCCATCTCACTTTGGGAGTTCTTAGTATATGATATGATAAACATTCCTATTATTTGAGATAATAAACATCCCTATTATTTGAGCCAAGTAGAATCGTAATTGGTAGGTTATGTGTAGTCTAAATTAACTTAAATAATACACAAACTTGTGTTCTGCATAGACAAAAACATTTTATCCTAGGTCTCACAATGTCAAGTTTTACCACCTCTGTGAAGCCATCCAGAAAGTCTCAGGTCAGAACAGAATAATTCTCTTCTCTTCTGAACTCCTAACTCCTTTACTGATTCAGTGTGGCCTCTCTTTTTTTTGTAAATGCAGCACCCTAGAATAGATCTTTTTTGGCATTCCCAATTTTTAGCACAGTACCTGAAAATGCAAACAATTGAACATATCTTCTATGGTACCGAAGATACAAAGAAAACAGTTTTGGCCTTGTCAGTGTACACATTGGTTTATACTTATTTCTGTTATACACACACACACACACACAACACACACACACACACACACTTTTTTTGTGTGTGTGTGGTACTAGGGATTGAATCCAGGGGTATTCTACCTCCGAGCTACACCCCCAGCCCTATTTTTTATCCTGTATTTTGAAACAGGATCTCACTAAGTTGTGGAAAGCTTCACTAAGTAGCTGAGGCTGGCTGCCAACTTGGATCCTCCAATCTCAGCCTCCCAAGTATTGGGATTACAAGTGCTCCACCATGCCCAACTAGTAATATGTTTTAATGGAAAGAGTATTACTTTGGAGACTGACAAAATTTGACTTCAGGATTCATCATTTTTTAATTGAGGTTTTACGTAAATTTGCTAAACCTCTCTGTTTTCTCCTATATAAAATATGGTCAGTAATGCTTTGCAGTATTGTCATGAGGATGAAAGAGGGCGATAAGTATAAAATTCTCAGGACCTATTGTATGCTCAAAAACATGATGTATGATAGCTATCTATATAATTATCTAATTAAAGGGAAGCTGTGCATACTTTATTTGTGACTGTCAATGTTGAAAGTTCATGCAAAGAGGACAGTCAGCAATGGGCCATGGAAGAAGTAGAGGGTCTGAGCAGAACTGAACGATATCTCAGCATCATCTTCCTAATACCCTTATTGTACAGATGATACAAATGGTGGCCCAGAATTATTCTAAGACTTGTCCCAAGTTCTACTGCTCCTCAGTGTATTTTAATGTACACAAATGCTCTGGAATATGTGATTCTGATGATTAAAACAGATCTGTGCCCCAATTTGATCCCTTCTACCTACAATGGGACTTGGGGCAGATGACAAAGAGGGAAGCATCTGTGTAAACACTATCAAGACCAGGCCAAGTGGAACTGGGTGTGAGAATATCGATAGAGGGATCTGAAAAAAACAAAACAAAAAACCCACATCATCATTGCCATGAGAGAAAACATGAAAATTGAAAATGTGAACTATCATCCAAAGTGAAGAGTAAGGAGTAATGGTGATAGTCTCCATTCTAATTCTCCTATTTTAGATGTTATAATCTCAGAAATTCAGTTGATCTTCTACATATGGCTTTTCTCATCTAAATCATATTTTATTTAAAAAAACAAAATTAATAGGAAAGGAGGAATGGAAACAAAGAAAATAAAAACATGGAAAGCTTTAGTCACTACTAAGTTAATCCTAAATCAAACACCAGTATCCCACAGGACTCTTCACTTGCTCAAACACAACACTATTGACATCTGAAGAGAAGAACACTCAATCTTCCTTTGCAACATTGGTGTAGAATTTGTAGATAAAAGTGATTAGATTGTGACTGTGTTCATTTGCCTATATGTGTTACATAGCAGGTGTCCGTGGATGAGGAGACCAAATATGTTTATAAACTCAGAAGATATGACATAAACATCATGTTCGGAGATCATTCACTGCAAAATGGGGAAAAGAAAGAAAGAAAGCCCAAGGAGGTCTTGCATCCCCAGAGCGTGGAGGAGTCTTGGCAGCTGATGTAGCCAGTCACAGGGGAGAGGGGTGGCCATTGCAAGAGCAAATCAGGATACATGACTATATTATGTAGGTGAGCCAAGAACATGGTGTTATGAGACAATATTTATACTTAAAAAATAACTGTAGATGTCAACGAGGGATCTTGCCAATCTTCCTTACTTTCTACTACACATGCCTTAGAAAAACTAAAAATCAAAAGGGAACTACGTATTCCTATAATCCAGCCAGTTTTCCCCGTATACTTGCCTGTTTTGTATTCTCCAGGTTCCCATATATACTGATAGTTCTTTTATCTTCCTTATTTTAAAGCTATTTTTAAAACTGGGCATGATGATGGATGCCTGTAATCCCAGAAATTTGGAGGCTGAGACAGGAGGATTGCAGGTTCTCAGCCAACCTCAACAACTTAGGAAGATCCTCAGCAACTTAGTGAGACCCTGTTTCAAAATAAAAAAAAAATAGGGCTTGGTGGTGTAGCTTGGAGATAGAACACTCCTGGGTTTAATCCCTGGTATCATAAAAACAAACAAATAAATAAATAAAATTAGCTACTTAAAGTCTTCTCTTCTATTTTCCTTTCTTTTTTTCTTGAAACAGGATCTCTCTCTGTTGTCCAGGCAGGTCTCAAACTCTAGAGTTCAAGCGATCCTTCTTTCTCAGCCTCCCAAGTAGCTGGGACTATAGGCCTGCACCATTGCACCTGGCTTCTTTTCTTTATCTTATTCTCTTCTTCCTGTCTTACATTAGATAGTAGAGACTATGCTTCAATTATTTTGTCACACTGAAAGTGATCTACACTCATAGCCCCTTTTGTTTTTTATTTTGAAACAAGGTCTAGCTATGTTGCTGAGGCCGGCCTTGAACCTGTGATCCTCTGTCTTACCCTCCCAAGTGCTGGGATTATAGGTGAGCATCACCACACCCAGTTTCTTGTCATAATTCTTTAATCTGATTTATATTTTAACTTTATTTTATTCTAGAGTCACTCTGAGTTACATTAAGTCTTTTGTAGAAGAGGTGAGTATGTATATATATATATATATATATATATATATATATATATATATATATATGTATATATTATCCATAAATGTAATAGGATTTTTCTTTAAAAGGCCTATAACAAGCTGTGCTTGGTGGCACATGCCTATAATCTCAGTATTTGGGAGGCTGAGACAGGAGGATCACAGGTTCAAAGCCAAACTCAGCAAGTCAGTGAGGCTTATATCAACCTGGCAAGACTCTGTTTCCAAATAAAAAATAAAATAGGGCTGGGAGTATAGCTCAGAGGTAGAATGCCTCTGGGTTCGATCCCTAGTACCACAATAAATAAATAAATAAACAAACAAACAAACCGTAACACTAAAACAAAGCATATTTTCTTGGAAAAATCAAATAGGTCTAAACTGGGCATGGTGGCCCATACTTGTAATCCCAGTACTTGGGAGGCTGAGACAGGAGGATTTCAGGTTTTTAGCCAACCCCAGCAATTTAGCAAGACTTTCCACAATTTAATGAGATCCTGTTTCAAAATAAAAAATAAAATAGAGTTGGGGGTTATAGCTCAGAGGTAGAATGCCCCTGAGTTCAATCCTCAGCAACCCCTCCTCCATAAAACAAATCAAAAGAAAACAAACAAACAAACAAAGAACAGTTAAGTATAATGAGCCTGGCCACACTTAGAAAATCCCTGTGTTTAAATTACATATGATTTAATTAGCAATTTGAAAACTACAGTTAAGTCAGGCGTGGTGGCACACACTTGTAATCCCAGTACTTGGGAGGCTGAGACAGGAGGATCGCTAGTTTGTGGCCAGCCTCAGCTACTTAGTGAGGCCCTCTGCAACTTGGTGAGACCCTGTTTCAAAATAAAGGATAAAAAATAGGGCTGGGGATGTAGCTCGGAGGCAGAATGCCCCTAGGTTCAATCCCCAGTACTGACAAAAAAAAAAAAAAAGAGAGAGAGAGAGAGAATGAAAGAAACAATACAATGATTAAAAAGAAGACAACCTCTACAATATTGAACAACAAGCTTGACTTTAGATTTTGAAATTTATCAATCAAAATGGTCTAAGCTCAGTATTCTTTATTGCTTTATGGAAAAGAATAATCATTCAAAGAAATCACTCACTCTGTAGTGGTCTGGTTTTGTGCATCAAATTAGCATGGTGGATTTGTGGCTTATGCCCTTCATTAATTATTTGAATTTTTGTTTGCACTGGATTATGTGTTCCTTGTGTGTGTGGCAGGGGTACTAGGGATGGAACTGGGGGGCATTCTATATCTAAAGTATATCCCCTATCCCTTTTCATGTTTTGTTTTGAAAAAAGGTCTTGCTAGGTTGCTGAGTCTTGCTAAATTGCTAAAGCTGGCCTTGAGCCAGTGATTATTCTGTCTCAGCCTCCCAACTACAGGATTACAGGCATGTGTCACTATGCCTGGCAAAGATTATGAGTTCTTAATTGACCTGTCCTGCTCCATCTCCCCTCAGCTCCTTACATTCTGCAGATTCACACGTTCCTTGCTGATGCTCACCCTAGACCCTCCCCACTCCTCCTTATGGGCCCAGTTCATGTCACCTCCCTGGGAAGCACCCTCGATATGGGCTCCTCATCAGTCGCACCACTCAGGCAGAAGTCCCTTTTCTGTGCTTCATGACATTTGACTCTGCCACCTTAATCAGTGGCTTACTTGTCTCTTCTGCCAGACTGTGAACTCCTTCAGCCTAGAACTAGTTCATGATGATCTGGGTGCAGCTGTGGCCTAGTGGGACACTTGGCTCAGTTCAGCTTTGACAGCCAGGGAGCTCTTGCAGCTGGCCAAAGTGATGTCAGATGAGTTGCCACATGTGTAGGTCAACAAGACATTTCATTGGGTCACAATACACACCTTTGTCAGGTGTGCTTCCTTGCCTGATCTCTACCCCTAGGCCTCGAATTGCAATAGCACGTAGCTTTTGGTTTTGGCCTTCCTTTGACCTGCTTTATTTCTGTTTTCCTAATGATGAAGCTTATTTTATCTGAAAGCCTAGCTTCCTGCTTTTATTACTATTGTTGCTGTCTTGGTGCTGGGGGTTAAACCCAGGGCCTCTACAACTGAGCTGCATCACTAAGCTCATAAAGTTATTTTGTAATTGGCACTATTTAATAATAATAAAAAAATCTCACACAGGAGATGGTGGTGCACACTTGTAATCCCAGTTCTTCGGAGGCTGAGATAGGAAGATTGCAGGCTCGAGGCCAGGCTCAGCAACTTAGTAAGACCCTCAGCAACTTAGTGAGACCCTGTTTCGGAAGGAAGGAAGGAAGGAAGGAAGGAAAGAAAGAAAGAAAGAAAGAAAGAAAGAAAGAAAGAAAGAAAGAAAGAAAGAAAGAAAGAAAGAAAGAGAGAGAAAAATAAATTACATGGTTGGAGGTTTTAGCTAGGAGGTAGAATGGCTCTGGATTCAATCCCCAGTGCCTACCTCACACACACAGAAAAATCTTATTTTTACCTGGCAAGAAGATGCAGACTTAAGACAATTATGGTGCTAAAAGATATATAGGTTTTTAGGAATTAGAAACATTTATATTCTATAAAATGTGTTTATTCGTATATATGTATATATTTTATTTTTATTTATTTATTTATTTTTTGTGGTACTGGGGATTGAACTCAGGGGCATTCTAACTCTGAGCTACACCCCAGCCCTATTTTATATTTTTATTTTGAAACAGGGTCTCACTGAGTTGCAGAGAGCCTCACTTAAGTAGCCAAGGCTGGCTGTGAACCAGGATCCTCCTGTCTTAGCCTCCCAAGTACTGGGATTACAAGCGTGCGCTGCCATGCCCGGCTGTATATATGTATATATTTTAAAATATGGTTTCTATGACCCGCTTTCCTAAGTGTCCAAATTGAGCTTTAGTGGGTTTGAAATTTCAATCTACCATATGAAATAAATTTGAATTTGTGTGTGTGTGTGTGTTTGTACTGGGGATTAAACTCAGAGACATTCTACCTCCAAGTTATACCCCTAGCCTGACTGTTTATTTCTTATTTGGAAACAGAGTCTCACTAGGTTTCTGAGAGATAGCCTTGCTAAGTTGCTGAGTCTGGCTTCAAACCTGCAATCCTCCTGTCTCAGCCTCCCAAGTACTAGGTTACAAGCGTGCACCACCGCACCTGGCTACTGGTTGCTTTAATAACAAGTTTACTTAATATCTGTCCACTTGGGGACATAGTCATGCACTGCTTAATGACCAGGATACATTATAAGAAATACATTGTCAGGGAAACATCATAGGACATACTTACACAAAAGGACAGCTTGATGTCACTACGCAATGCAATCTCATGGGACCATCTTCATATACTCAGTCTGTCATTGACTATATGTTATCATGCCACACATGACTGTATTTAGCCTTTTGCTAAAGACTGAAATATTTCTCAAAGAGGTGGTAGATCAACTGTCTTCTACCCATTCACAGTAAGCACAAGGGAGAAGGCAGGCAGGAGCTCCAATGAAGGAAAATAAGTATCTCATGATTCATCCCTTTAGAAAATGGAATGTGCCCTTGGGCTCTTACTTTGAATCTGATTCAAGGCTGAGATGACCCTCCCCTGGAACCATACTAGGCTTGAAGTGCAGTGAGGATGACCAACAGTTTGCCAAAGGATGTTCCTGCTTTATAGCACTGAAAATGCCAACATCCTAGGACAACTCTGAGTCCTGTGCAACTGTTCGGACCTGAGCCATTAAGTTGGACAGCCTCCCTTGCCCCACCCTGTAGTCTATCATCAACTGATAAAGGTGAGCCAAGTCCTGGTTTTCAGGTTACCATCTTTCAAGGTTAGACTCCCCCTTTCCCCTCAGTCCTTAACTCTTTAGTTTTCTGAGACTCTCCCTCAATTCAAAGACCTAAGACCATCATTTGCATTTGCAGGGTGAGAGGGTACTGGGGATTGAACTCAGAGGCATTCTACCTCTGAGCTACACCACTAGCCCTGTTTTATTTTTTAAATTTATTGTTATTTACTTTTGTACTGTCTCAGCTTCCCAAGTACTGGTATTACAGGCCTGTGCCACCAGGTCCTGTATCATTTGCATTTTTTTTTTTTTTTTTTTGCGGTACTGGGGATTGAACTCAGGGGCATTCTACCTCCGAGCTACACCCCCAGCCCTATTTTTTATTCTTTATTTTGAAACCAAGTCTCACTAAGCTGCGGAGTGCCTCACTAGGTAGCTGAGGCTGGCCTCGAACCCGGATCCTCCGGTCTCAGCCTCCCGAATGCTGGATTACAAGCGTGCGCCACCACGCCTGGCTTTGCATTTTAAAATTAATTTATATTAGCATAGTATTTCTCCTAGATTTTGGCATATTAGGCCCTTTATGCTCAATTCTTTAAGACATAACAGGGAATTAGAGGAGCTTTGGTAGGTAATTTTGTAAAGGTAGGAGGGTCCTTTTCTTATGCATAAAATTTCATTGTTACAGCACCTGATACTTTCAGAATTCTTTTTTGGGGGGTGAGAGTGGGGGTGGGGTACTGGGGATTGAACCCAGGGGCATTCTACCTCCAAGCTATACCGCCAGCCCTTTTTATTTATTTATTTTATTTGGAAACAGGTTCTCACTAAGTTGCTGAGGCCGGCCTCAAACCTGCGATTTTTTCTGTCTCAGCCTCCCAAGCACTGGAATAACAGGTGTGTACTGCCATGCCCGGCACTTTCAGGACTCTTGAGAGAAGAGAGTCATGATACACAGTACAGCACATGCTCGACAACCTCTCTACATCTCTTCCCATGCATTTCTTCACCCAGTATTCTTTCTCCATTCTTTCTGAGCCCTCCACTCCGCTTGTAATCCACATGCAAAAATCAACAAACGAAAACTCAAAGTTAGAAAAATAAAAGTAAATAAGAAAGGTTAATTTATCTGGAAGATTCTAGACTTGGAGAGTATGGTCAAAGGCTTTCCTGTTTCTAGCGCAGTCTGGGCAATTAGAATTTCAGTTGCCTCTTTGCCTTCCTAGTAAACACAGTAAGTAAATACGTAGCTAAGTTATCAATGTTTGCCATCAAGTTCAATCTCCTGAGTGATAAAGAATAAGACTTTGTTTTCCTTCTTGCCTCTGCTGCATTTCATCTCTCACATTTTCTGAACTTTAACCTATATCTTAAGCCATGCAAAAGTAGGTGTTAGGGACATCCTGAGCTTTCTGTAGCAATCAAAAGCAGCTGGAGGAGATTGTCTTATATCACTGTGGATCTGAGGCAAGTACCCCATTGGACACCTGCAGGCCTTGGCTAGCGATTCTGTCCTCAGGGATACCAAAATTAAGTCACAAAGACGTGTGAACACAATCTGATTTTTTAGATCCAAGTTTTACCAGCCTCTCTGAATGATGATTTGATTGATTATTTGTTTTGGAGAGAATACACAATGTCTAATTCCAAAGACAGAAAAATGGAGACCCATTTTATTTACATTTGTTATTGTGTGTGAAAATTCTTCTATAATGAAAAATTTGATTAGAGACTCCAGTTTTTTGGAACATGGGGTGGAAATGGCAATAACTTCTTGGTGAGTCCTAAGTCATCTTCTAGGAGTCTAGTTCAAATGTACATTTTGTATCCAGTTACAGGTAAATTAAGAACTTAAAACAGCAGGAAGATAGTCTTCCATAGATATACTTAGAAAGCTGAGTTCATCTTGAGTTGATTTTTTTAAAAAATCGTGTGAATATGTTTTTATATCTCTTGTTCTCTCTGTCTCTTTTTTTTACTTTTTATTTTATTTTTGGTACTGAGGTTTGAACCCAGGGGTGTTCTACCTACCCCTGAGCTATACCACCATAGCTTTTTATTTTTTATTTTCAAATAGGGTCTCACTAAATTGTTGAGGGCGTTGCTAAATTGCTGGCCTCAAACCTGAGATTCTCCTGTCAAGTACTGGGATTACAGGCATTCACCACCATGCCCAGCTATATCTCTAAAAAAAAAAAAAAAAAAAAAATTGTACTACTAAGAGTGGTCCATACTCCTTGAACTCTAGGGAAGTAGAATGCAGAAAGTAGACAATCAATATGTAAATTATCAAGTCCCATAATATGATGGGGACATGTCAAGAAGACAAACAAGCCAAATTGAATAGGCTCCCTTGGCTAAATCTGGGAAAACTAGAACAACAAAATCAATGATAGAAATAGATTATAAGTCATAAATAAAATAAGAATCCATGGGCCCATGAAGATATACATAATTCATTGAATAAGTATGTAATGAGGGATTAGGAAAAACTATTAAAGTAGAATTCTAAGTAATACATGCAGAAAGAGTGATAAAAATAGACAAATTGTTCTTTGCCAACATCACAGTCATAATTGTTTTAGGATCAAGAATTGTTAATGGATGCTAAAATTAGCTCATCAAAGTATTTATATAGTCTCAAAGTATCCTCCCACAAGATACTTAATAGTTACAAATAAAAATAGTAACTTTACAGTGGATAGTAAATAGTAACTTTACACTTGACCAAGTGATCACAGTTGACCTCAACACTGAAGGGACAAATTGATACTGTGTGCCATATGGTAAACCCCACAAGGCCACATCATTTCTGTGGTATCCTTGCCAAAAAATGTATAACCCGAGTTTAATCATAAATAAGTATCAAACCCAAACTCAGAGGTATGCTCTAAAACAATAGGTTTGTACAATCCCCAAATGTCAAGGTCTTAGAAGACAATGAAATACTCAGAAAGGCTGGGTGTTGTGGCACACACTTACAATCCCAGTACTTGGGAGGCTGAGACAGTAGGATCGCAGGTTTGTGGCCAGCCTCAGCAATTTAGTGAGACCCTGTTTCAAAATAAAGAATAGTAATAATAATAATAATAATAATAATAATAATAATAATAATAATAATAATAAAATAAGACTGGGGGTATAGCTAAGAGGTAGAATGCCCCTGGGTTCAATTGCCAGTATCACACAAAACAAAACAAAACACAGACTGCTGCCATCCTTAATCCTTAGTTTCTGATTCATAGGGGGATGAGATAGGATGGGATGGACCAGAAACTTTGCATATTTAACAAGTTCCTAGATGATGTGGTTGCTGATGGTCTAGGGACCACACTTCAAGGACCAATGGTCTAGAATGGACAAGCTATGGCCCATCAGACAAATTCAGGTGGTTGCTTGTTTTCTACATACAACTTAACCTCCTGCCTCCCCATCCACAGGGATATGTTCCAAGATTCTCAGTGGATGCCTGAAACCGTGGATAGTATCAAACACTATATACTATGTTTTTCCCCTATATGTATACATACCTATGATACAACCTAATTTATAAATTTGGCACACTAAGAAATTAAAAACAGTAACTACTAATAAAATAGAATACTATCCAGGTGTGGTGGTGCCCACCTGTAATCCTAGTATGTGGGAAGCTGGGACAGGAGGATCACAGGTTCATAGCCAGTCTCAGCAATGTAGAGAGATCCTATTTCCCAATAAAAAGTAAATGGGGCTGGATAAAATGCCCTGGGTTCAATCTCCAGCACCAAAAGAAAAGAAAACCAACAACAACAACAACAAAAAGCTGGGTGTGGTGGCAGACACCTGTAATCCCAGAATTTGGGAGGCTGAGACAGGAGGATTGCAGGTTCAAGGACAGCCTCAGCCTCAGTAAGTAGTGAGACTCTCATCAACTTAGCCAGATCCTGTTTCAAAACAAGAAATAATGAAAGGGCTGAGGGTGTAACTCAGAGGTAGAATGCCTGTGGGTTCAATCCCCAGTACCACTAACTAACTAACTAACTAAGTAACTAACTAACTAACTAACTAAATAAATAAATGAATGAATAAATAAATTTTAACAATATACTATAGTAAAACTTATATGAAGATTGTCCCTCTCAATTTACCTTAATGCACCGTATTGACCTTTCTTCATGTGATGACATGAGATGATACTTAAGCACTTTGCAATTCCTCTTTGGCCTATCCAAATTGCTAGCATCACTAGACTTGCTTTTTTGGAGGCCATTATTAAGTAAAATAAGGGCTAGCTGAACAAAAGCACTTCCTTATGGAGGCAATGCTCTGATAACTGAGGTGGCCAGAAAGCGACTAGAGGGCAGGAGCTGACAGAGGACAGGGGGATATGATTCATGTCCCAGACTGCATGGAGTGAGATAGTGTGAGCTTTTACGAGGCTTCTCAGAGTGGCATCCATTTAAAACTTATGGACTGTTTATTTCTGGACTTTTCCATTTAATATTTTCATACCATAGTAACTGAAATCACAAAAAGTGAAGCCGCAGACAAGGGAGTAGTCTGTGTTGCTTATGTATCCTCTGACTGAGTTAAATAGCTCTTGTAGAGGCTGTCTGGCCCACAGAATATAGACCTTTACAGAACAAGTTTGCCAAACTCTGATCTAGAATCCAAATTAACTATGCAACACAACTAAATATAGGAATGATCCTCTCTCAAATTGGAATCTAGATAATAAAAAGGTCAATACAAGGGACCATTAGTAAAAGTAGGATGTATATAAAAATTTTTGTCAATATTAATTTTCTGGTTTTGATCACTATACTGTGGCTATATATGTGAAACTTTAAGAATCTGGATGAAAGGTATATGGAAATTCTTTAAACTTTTTTTTTTTGTGGTACTGAGGATTGAACCCAGGGGCATTCTACCTCCAAGCTACACTCCAGCCCTATTTTTCCTTTAGTTTGAAACAGGAAGGGCCTCACTAACTTGTGGAAGGCCTCACTAAGTAGTTGAGGTGGCCTTGAACCTGTGATTCTCCTGTCTCAGCCTCCCAAGTATTGGGATTACAAGGGTACACCACCCCCACAAGGCTCTCTTTATACCAATTTTTGCAACAATGTGTATGTCTGAAATTACAATGTTGAAATCTTAAAACTGATAAAGGCATACATGCACACATTTCTCATTTAACCCTTTCTCAATTCCTGCCCCGCTCCCTCATCCTCCCTCCTTCTCAAGTTCAGTTTAGTGATTGACTTTGATATGTTTGTGAAAGTACATCATGTGCATTACAGTGTTCCCCCACCCCCCATCACCTTCAGTTAAGTCACCTTCTTTGCTCACCTAAGTTTTCTCCTTCTTTATCTGGAGTCCCACTTATGCCCCATTTTCTCCCTAGCTTCCACATATTAGAGAGAGATTTTATACTTCTTGTGACTGACTAATCTCAGTATGTTTTCCAGTTCCATCCATTTCCCTGCAAATAACATGATTTTGTTCTTCTTTATGGCTGAGTAAAATTCCATTGTGTACATATTCCATAGTTTTGTAATCCATTCATCTGTCGATGGACATCTTGGCTGGTTCCATAGTTTGGCGATTGTGAATTGTGCAGCTATAAACATAGATACACATGCATTGGTCTGATAGTTTGGTTTCTATTCTCTTGGGTAGATACCCAGAAGTGGTATTGCTAGATCATATGGTAGGTTCATTCCCATTCGTCTGAGGATCCTCCATACTGATTACAATACACTAATTAAAAAAATAGAATTAAGAAATTGACAAATTTCTAGACACATATAACCTTCCTAAATTGAGTCAAGAAGATACAGAAAACTTAAACCGACCAATAGCAATCAAAGAGATAGAAACAACTGTTGGGGTCTTAGCCCGGCGGGCCCGGAGAGACCTCAAGACGGCGCCTGGCAGAGTGCCAGGAGCAGCTGCACGTGGTAACATCCTAGGGCTGTGCCACGTCAGAGCGCATGCGCCAGCACGTCAGAGCGTGGACAGAGCGTGCCCAATAGGAGAGAGTGTTACTGAAGTTGCCTGAGTGAATACTCCCTGACAGACTCACTGGTTGTCCCCTTTACAATTCCTCCCATACCTGACGAGGAGAGAGAAGGAGTTTCTCCCGTGAGGAGAAGGAGTAAGAGAATAGGGAGGGAGTAAGAGAAAAGAGAGAGAGAGAAGAATAAAGAAGCTTGCACCATTCCTGTGTGTTTGTC